>WYDI02024785.1:0-18808 GCA_009867235.2 Psittacus erithacus | reverse complement strand
GTGGAATATCTCTACATTGCTCCAAGCATTTATGATAGGTGCTGGCAACTGACTGGGTGTGTTGGGATGGAATGATGTCCCCCTCCCCCAACACATCTAGTTTAAAGCATCCTTGACCAGCCTGGCAAGCCTTCTACCAAAACTGCTCTTCCCCTTCTTTGTCTATTACAGAGCTTTATTTTAAAAATTATTCTTTGATTGCAGGTCTGATCTGGCCCAAGGTCTGGCAGCAAAGGTTCTTTCTTAGCTTGAAGGAGGATGTATTTCTTGCTGAAGATCAGAGCTCCTGCAATTTCTCTTGGCATTAACTCAGTGCCTGTCTGTTGATACCACATGGCCCAGCATTTGTTTTATGCTACTTTGACTAAGTGAACTCCTGGGATTTATAGCGTAGCTTCAGAAAACAGGAATCATACATGAGATGCTGACTTTAAAGGTTTTCACATTTTATTTTTTAAAATACTAAATATATAGGTTTTCACATTTTATTTTTTAAAATACTAAAAAATGCTTGAGGATTTTTTATGTTTGCTTTCTGGCAAGTCTGTGTTTTTCTTGTGTCATTTGGTGAGGGTTTCAGTGTATGCACAAAACCTACAAGACTGACTCTTTAAAAAGATACTCAGACCCCTGTTGCTGACAGGAAGGATCATAGTAGGCGTTAAAATGGTTATCAATTGCAGTGCAATAGGAATCTGGGTTCCTTGAGGGTACAACAAGTTTTATCACCACCACTCTGAATGTGCCCTCAAAATAAAAGATTCGTGACTTCATGCAATAGAAAACTGCATAATAAAAAGGGGCATGTTTAAGACAATGTTTATTCGTGTGAGGAATGTATTTAGGTGTCTTTTATCTTGCTGCAAACCGTTAAGTTGGAAAAGGATGCAAAACTTGGCTGTTAGTCAGTCTGGCAGTAATTTGGCTTTGGGTGTAACTAAGATAGAATTATCTTAATATACTTTTCAGTTTTGAGTCTTAAACAAAACCAGAATTCTAGGGTAGATATGCTGTCGAATATACAGATGTGTTTCCTGCCAGTTTACCATCAGAAGTGGGCAGCAACTGCTTCTGAAGGGTACCTGGTTTCCAGTGTTTGAAAGCCTTTTACAGAACATGAGTGTAACATAAACGATACGTTATTCTTCATTCAGAAATCTGGAATCAGGATGCTGCTAAATGCAGGACTGAAAAATGAGGGAAACAACTTTATTCCCAGCTCTGGGGAACTGATTTGGGTTTTGGTAGGGATGGTGCCTCTATCAAAAAGGATGGATAGGCAAAGGAGTTTGGGCTTGTATTGTTTCTTTCTATATGTTCAAAATATCGGGACTCCCTTGGTTCCTTGCTTATTCAGTCTGAAGAAAACAAGGAAAGATGGAAGAATTGAAGGAAGGGAAACAGGCAGTGACTAAAACCCAGAAGAGAGGGAGGAAGTGAGTTTTCAAGTGAGACAGCAATAATGTCGAAAGGAATAAATACAAGGTTTTTATACCAATGCAAAGGATATTTAGAAAGAGCAAGGTATTTGGCACATGTGCAGTCCTTTTCTTTGTTTAAGCATTGCATGTTTTTTTAAAGCATTTCACTGGTTGGCAGTTACAGATCAAATTCTCCAGGGAGAATTGTAACAGGAGAAGAACAAGCAGAAAATTAAAATCTGGTCCCAGAGGTACATAGCCTCCATTTCAGTTGTCGGGGAATAGCAAGGGGGAATATACTATGCTAAAAGAAGAGTGAGTTGTTTTTTGTGTTTACCATGCAGAGCAGCTGAAAGAAGTAGCCTTTTCCACTGACTTCTAAGCCAAGGCAATAGGTTTACAAATACCAGGCAGAAGAACCTCTCCATTAGTCAGAACTGCCTTTGCAGAACAAGTTACCCTTTTAGAAAGCAATGCTAGGGTTTATTTGTTTTTATTTTAACAGCCCTCCCTCTTCTTCCTTGAACCAAAGTGAGCAGGAATCATAAAATATTCATGCTAAATATAGACAGAAGGCACATTCATCAGCTGAAATAAAGGTTTACTGAGTGTGTGCATGTTATTGAGAACCTAAACATTTCAACTGGAAAAGATTAAGGGAAATGTGAAGGAAAAAAATGCTATTTCTTGTACTCAGAAAACCTTATTGATCCACAAATATAACACTTAAACCTGTAAGAGGAAAATGGGAGAAAAGAGAGAAAAGAGAGAAGAGCTATGCTTGTAATTTAATTTTGTATTTTAAAAGTTGGAGTTTTCAGCATTTTTTTGTTGGTTGTTTTTGGGCTACAGGGTTTTTTTATGGCTAATTGTAGAGGCTTTTAGATATACTAAACTTAAAAATAACACTGAAAATTAAAATTACTTTTGACAATAAATATGCCAGGGGTTTGAGTTCCTGTTGCTCTGATTTGTTTCTTCTCTGACAGGCGCACACAGAACATGCTCTCTGTTAGCTCAGGGTAGTAAAAAGGGTTTTAAAAGTCCAAGTGGCTTTCTGTTGAAAAGTTCTGGCCTTGAAAAGAATGCTTTTGCAAAGTTAAATTCTTCCCAACTTTTATGGCACTATGTAATTGCAGTATGATCTGTACTATTTTACTGGATCTAATTTTAGGTGAGGCTTCTTCATGGCCCTTGTGAAGACATTTTGCAGTCTACAGTGTGTAAGCCTACACTTACACGTATTCTGTGCTTGCACCTAAAAAGTCAAAAAAAGAAAGCATGCAAAGAAAATGTAGCTGCTGCAAGTTTGAGATTGACAAACAGCTGGTTTCTGTCATCTTTTTTTTCATTACCATTGTAGGAAGTACCTAACTATTTGAACAGCTCATTTAGTTCATTACCTGGAGGAACAGAGATCAGTGTTTTCAGGCTGGTAAGTCTCTTTGGTATAAGCCAGTGAAGACTATGACACAATGATTTCTGTGTACCTTTTGTTTCTTCTGGCTTAGTAAACAGCATTTTAAAATCATATTAAGCTAATTCAAACTGAAAATTAAACAAAGGCATCTGTTCCCTAAAACTTGTACAGATTTCAATGAAATCATTTTCCCTCTACACCACAGGTTTGTTGGTCTGTGTGTAAACAAAACATAATTTTGTAAGATTGTCTTGGTAATGTGATTTATTTTCCATCTTTTGTTCTACTGCAGTATCATACTTACCAAGTCAGAATGACATTCCCACCACACACCACTTTTGTTAGACAGATGACCGACATTGTTAGTCAGATGCTGTTTTGGTAAATGTGGATGAGAGAATGAAGGTGTTTTATATCTATGGATACATACAGTGTAATAATGGTGTTTCATTCCAGTGGTTTAAATGAGCTAGGCAGGCTGAGCTGGCATATCCTGAGCTGTCTTCTGCAGTGTCTTGAAACAAAATGTCATTTGTGAAAGTAGTGTTAAACAGCCATTCTTCCATGCATGCAGCAGCACTGAACTTGTGCGTGGGGGTGGTCAAGACAGCTGAGCTCCAGCAAAAACATTTCTGATTGCACTACTGTGCCTAAAAACCAAAAAGCCTTCCTGTGTTGAATGCACTGAAAGGCAGGAAGAGAACTATTACTGTTCAGAAGAAAATGTAAGAATTTCCATTCTTCTTCTAGCTTCCAATGACTATGCGTGTCAACATCTTGTGTTGATAAGGTTACACAAAATGGGTTTGCAGAATTATGCTTCATGCTTGTCCTAAAGTCTTTGCTCCCAGAATCCAGTGGTTTTACAATCCTTGTTTCTCTCTTGCTGTTTATTTAAGTCCAATACACAATGCTTTCAACAAGACCATCATAGAACAATGATGATATAATAGCTAGGGTTGGAAGGGACCTTAAAGATCATCTAGTTTCAGCCTCCCTGCCATGGACAGGTACACCTTCCACTAGACCAGGTTGCTCAAAGCCATGTCCAGCCTGGCCTTGAACACTGCCAGGGATGGGGCAGCCACGACTTGTCTGGGCAACTTGGGCGAGGGTATCACCACCTTCATAGTAACGAATTTCTTCCTAATGTCTAATCTAAATCTACCCTCTTTTAAAACCATTCCCCCTTGTCCTGTCACTACATGCCCTTGGAAAAAGTCCCTTTCCAGATTTCTTGTTGATCCCCTTTAGGAATTGGAAGGCTGCTCTCAGGTCTCCCCAGAGCCTTCTCTTCTCCAGGCTGAACAAGCCTAACTCCACCACCGTGTCTTCCTAGGAGAGGTGCTCCAGCCTCTGATCATCTTTGTGGCCCTCTTCTGGACCCGCTTGAGCAGATCCACATCATTCTTGTGTTGGGGGCCCCAGAGCTGAGCACAGTACTGCAGGTGAAGTCTCACGAGAGTGGCATAGAGGGGGAGAACCACCTCCCTCATTCTGCTGGTCACATTTCTTCTGATACAGCCCTGGATGCAGTTGGCTTTCTGGGCTGTGAGTGCACACTGAAGCCGGCTCATGTTCAGTTTCTCATTGACCAACACCCCCAAGTCCTTCTCCACAGGGCTGTTCTGAATCTATTCATTCAACTTGCAGTTGTGCCTGGGGTTGTCCCAACCCAGGTGTAGGACCTTGCACTTCACATTGTTGGACTTCATGAGGTTGGCATTGGCTCACCTCACAAACGTGTCAATGTCTGTCTGGATCCCATCCCTTCCCTCCAGTGTATCAGCCGCACCACGCAGCTTGGTGTCATCAGCAAACTTGCTGAGGGCGCACTCAATCCCATTGTCCATGTCACCAACAAAGATGTTAAACAGCGCTAGTCCCAACATAAGCTCCTGAGGAACACCAGTCATTTTTCTCTCCACTTGGACATTGAGCCCTGTGGGTCTTTTGATCAGTGGATTTAGTATTCATCTAGAAAAGATGATGATGGTAAGCCATCAGCATCTGAGGTCTTGGCTGAAAGGAGAGCACTGGTGTTGATGGTTTCATCTTGGGCTTGCTTGGTGTTGTTTTCATATCTCTTCAAACACAGACAAATACTTGCCCTTGCCCTGTCTTTGTTGGTCCACAATTTCATATTACTTCTGAATTTATTCTGTCTGTCATGTTTCTGCTTTGTTCCTTTCTAAAGCTAAGAAAGTGGGCTGCATTGCCTTAATGGCTCAGAACTGTTGCTGAGTTGTTTACAGCCCTGGCACCTGCACATCACCGTGCCTGTGATTTCAAAGTCTCTGCTTGTCCATGCTGTGATTTTATTCTGGGTTTATAGTTACTTTGCTCTACACAAAATAGTTTTATGTTAAGGCTCTTAGTTGCAGAATCATACAAAAAGTATTGCAGTAATAGGCATTGCACCACACACTGTGAAAGCTGAGGTAAAGTGGATCAGGGGAGCAGTTACCTGGTTGTTATTTGCTGAAACAGCTATGCAAGATAAATCAAAGCTTCAGGCTGGACAAGACAAAGCCGGACAAGACTGGAAGCTTTGCAGAATTCATACAAATCCTGTGGCCTGTCACTAGTTATGGTAATATCGCATCTGTTAGTCTACAGTTTTGCCTTCAGTTCTGTAATTCTCCCTCCTTGAATTTATTCTTCAAGCTGTCTGTTACCTATATAGTTCTGTATTCAGTGAATTCCTCTGAAGCTTGTGGATTTATTGATGTCCTGGGTTCAGCAGTAGCAGTCATTTTTCTCCTTCTTAGTAGCTGGTGCAGTGCTGTGGTTTTGACTTTCAGCCTGGGAACAGCGCTGACAACACCGATGTTTTTAGCTGCTGCTCAGTAATGGTTACTCCCATCAAGGACTTTCTGAGTCTCATGCTCTGTCAGGAAGAAGGGGAAGCCAGGAGGAAGCAGAGACAGGACACTTGACCCAAACTGGCCAAAGAGGTATTCCATACCACAGCATGTCATGCCCAGTATATAAACTGGAGGTAGTTACTCAGAATGGTTAGATCACTGCTCGGGTCGGGCTGGGTATTGGTCGGCGGGTGGTGAGCAGTTGTATTCTCTTCCCTTGTTATTTCCCTTCTCATTATTATTACTGGTGGCAGCAGCAGTGGTTTGTGTTATACCTTAGTTACTGGACTGTTCTTATCTCCACCTGTGGGAGTTACATTCTTTTGATTCTCCTCCACATCCCTCTGGGTGCCAGGGGAGGAAGAAGTGGGGAGTGAGCGAGCAGCTGCGTGGTTCTGGGTTACTGGCTGAGCTTAAAGCATGGCAATTGAAAATTTGTGTTTATTGAAAAATGTGTGAATGAGTTATGTACATGTTGGGACTTTATTAGTAACATGTATGTTTTCACTCAGTTTAATAGGAGAGCCCTTTCTCTGTAGTGTCTGCGTCATGTTAGTGAGTGTATTAAACAACAGCAGTCTCATGTGAATAGGACAGGGGACCCAACAATTGTGGTGGCTGCTGAGTTCTTTTGTGTCTCTGGGGCTCTGCTTGGCTGGCAGTGGTGATTGGGGTTTAGACCTGCTTTTCTTCTGTAATCTTTAGGAGTGCATACCAGTGTAGATAATTCACTTATTTATCTATCTGTCTATTTATTTGTTTTTTTATTTGTTCATTTATTTTTACATTTTCAATGATCTCATAAATCTTTGGCAAAGTTCTTGCATTACACAGTTCTTGTTTTTTCCTTACCTGGGTATTTTATGTAATACACCTCCTTCCAGGAGCTTATCTTTTCAGTTTCAGTGAAACTATGCTTAGGGTTAATGCATGCCTTTCTTTTTTACCCTTCTGTTGTTTCTTCTAGCGCCTTGTCTGTCTGTTTTCCTCTTCTCTCCACTTACTTACATTCATACATTCGTCCTACAAGTCCTGATAGTTCTGTCGCATCAGTAACTTTTCTGAAAACATTGTCTGCTGACAGACAATAGCCTCTATTTTCCCTTGGGCCATTGCAGACGTTGTGTTAGAGACAGAAGAATAAAACTGACCCAAGTGCTCAAAATAACTTTGTAAAATCTTTTTGTATGTTAACCCAGAGATCACTCATGATTTAGTTAGAAGACTCACTTTGTCTTCAGCAACAATGTGCAGTTGGTTCCTGTGCTCCCCAGAGCATCCTTCATTTGATTTGTGTTAGTAATAGTGAATAGGACTGGTTGTCTGTTAGCAGTCACATAAATTGTAGAATCATAGAATGGCTAGGGTTGGAAAGGACCTTAAGATCCTGTAGTTGGAAGAAGCTTCTGTAACTTAATTTGTTTTCAAATGATTTTGGTGGATTACCTGGACTGGCAACAGTCTGCTAGATTATTCCAGGGAAAACAAAAGTACTCAGGGAAACCCAAACTTCTGTTGATTGTAATTATAATCACCTTTGTTCATACTTATCATTGACAAGCGAATTCATCTGTGCTGGTGAAAACACTATAGTGATAGTGAGGGCCTTATTTTTATATCGTGTAACCTTTCTGGAACGTTCGTATCACTCACAAGGAGTTCACTTTCATTGTTGTCACCATATACATGATACCATAAAGGGCAATTGAGACATGGCCTAAGAGTCGTGCATACGTTTGGTACCTCTTGCTTTCTGGATTGCACAGGGTAGGACTTCCTCTAGAAGTCTTGGACAGAGAGGTATGTAAATCAAGTTGCCTTTTCCTGTCTTTTATAAAACCTTGCTTTATGATAGGGAACATGCTAATTTAACAGTGGAATTATTCTGCTGACAGAAATGTCTTGGTAAAAAGCAAATGTGAAATCTCACCCGGTTGAAGTCACTGGCAACCACTGGCAATGGCCAGGCCATCCCATTATTGATGTAAAGGTCATGAAACTTCTTCATACCACATCTTGCAATTTTCTGGCTTTCTGTAAGTGCTGCTATGTCCACAAAGCAGCACTGAGAGAGACAGAGATAACTGGAAAAAACATTGTCAAGTCTTAGGTTTGGACAGTGAATCTACAGATGGCTTATAATGGCTTTGAGGCTTATTTCACATAGTAATTTATGTGGATACTACCATGGTGAAAATGGTGTGCAGCTTTCAGCTTTCTAGGAAAGATGAGAACACAATTACTTTTCAGTTGTTTCTTTATTTATATATCCACTGAGAGTTGAAAAGATGTCATACTACATCCCTGATCCTCAAGTTGAGAGATGGGAAGAGGCTATTAGCTCGTACATATTAGCAGCTATTGCTGTGGTGCTGTGTGTTTGGTATGATTGGCTAGATGTAGCAGTTGTAGTATGCTGAAGTCTTTCCAAATAAATCCATACTAGAAATACTTGTCATATTAAATCTGATACGTCACACAACTTTTCTTTCTTAGATTCCATCCTACTACTTGTCATTATAACCAGCATACTAAATACTTCCACCCCTTTGTTGGAGGAGACACATTTTTGTTCTGCATCTTGGGGCTCAGATACCTCTTTGTAAACAGGTCCTGAAGTGAAAAGATCCTTTTGAAAGTAACTCTAAAAAAAACAAAGCTGTAAAGTAATTTATACTTTATACATATATAAAAATACTTGAAAAGCACTATCATATGTTCCTCATTGCTTGGGGAATCCTACTGTGTTTAGCTGTCACAATCATTCTCTTATGAGCAAATACCTCCTGTTGTGATAATTGTTGTACTGCTTATCTTGGGACTCTTTTATGCCAATCATTATTATTGTGAGCTTTGCTCCATGGGACCAGACTCATTACAGTGGATCTCTTCCTTTCCACTGTCATCCATCTCTCTGTCAATTTCCTGCAGAGCTTTTTTTTCTTTGTGCCAGGATGTGCAGGGAGGTGGGGTTTGGAGGTGTTCCAGTTTTGTCCATTGAAGCAGGTAAAAATGTTCAGCCACTGTGTACAAGGAGAGATTCTCTGGGTCCAATTCATGTTCATCAGCACTGAGAGCATGGTTGCATGCTCATTAATACCAGATCAGCACACTGTAGCTTGTCAAGCAGTAGTAAATTCATCTGGGTATGGTGTTGGGTCTGGGGCTGTGATCATGCTGAATTCACTGAATGTGCAGTATGGCTTTTCTATGGCTTTTTGGCAGCTATAAGAGGATAGGCAATACTTGACTCAGAACACAGATTCAGAACACAGCCTGCAAATGTAGTTAACCACCAATATTAATTCTAATAATTCTCAATTACAGTATGCTTAGTACCTGAACAATGCATGGAGACACATAGCTCTGATACCCTTCATCCATGTATTGGGAGACTGAAAGCTGAATCTTTAGTTAAACTGAGACACAGCTTTAGTTGTTGCTGAACTCTGTTATTTATGGAATTTATATCCTTGCCTTCAGTGACTTGCCTTCAGCAACTGAAAGTTAGCTCAGCCGTGCTTGGGAAAATTCAGCCCAGACCATTTTTATGGCAGCTCTGCAGAGGTCATTAATGCATCCAACTGTAAGAGGAGCAGAAGCATCATCCTGTGTATGCTTCTGCTTCAGTGGATGTCAGTGGCAGTGGAGGACAATGATTTGGTCTGTGTTTGTCACTTGAAATGATGAGCAGTTGACACCAACTAGGGAAAAATGTCTCATAGACCGCTTGTGTGCCTAATCTACAGAGCCTGGATGTCTTTTGCAATGCTTACATGGAGAAACTGATGCAGGCTAAAGCAGCTTTTTGTTTTGGAGGAGTCAGGGTCAGACCCTGGTCTGTTGGACAAGATCACAGCTGTTACTACAGCACCTTCCAAAAGAGGTGATGGAATACAGAGAGACCTATGGTTTGATCTAGTTCAACCCCATCCTTCACTCAGAAGAGTAGTCACAAGTCCCAGTGTTCCTGTTAAGGAGATATTAGCAATCTTCAAAGTGAATTTTGGAGCACCCTTTGCTGCTGTAAAATGAGAAGGCTGAGGAATAAGGAAGAAAGTGAAATGTGTGATCAGAGATATACCCAGGACTTTAAGCATGCTTGGCTGTAAAATTAAGCCTTTTAAATAAAAATATGTATATTGACTGGCTTCTTAAATAAAAAGTCATTACTTAACATGACTGAATGAGAAAATGCTGTGCAACCTTCCACTACTGCTGCTCAGTGGGTGGCTGTAAAAGCTGGGTTAGAAGTATCCCCTGCAGCCACAAATCATCATTCTAAGGAGGTACATTGACTTCTGAAAGCTTTAAAAGGAATATCAAAAGGATAATAGTTACATTGAAGGAAAGAGTATGTGCCAAATAAAAGCATATTTGGGTCGGAAGAGGTTGTCAGGCTCTGTCTGCGGTCTTCTGAACCAGTGGTCTCCAAAGCAAGGTGCAGGTACTTCATGGGGTGCATAAGACTGTCCATTGAGGTGTGGAAAGAAATATTTTACCACTTATATATTTTTAGAACAGTGTTTATTTAATCTTTAGCTCATCCTTTTCAATTTCTATTTTTCTGTATGTTTTATAATTTACATAATAAGCGAGTAATTTATAAATTGCATACATCGGAAGTGTGTGCTCTGAACATTTTTTACCGATACAGGCTCATGGTCACAAAGTTTTGAAAGTGCTGCTCTAAACCATAGGTGCAGGCAAGGTCTGCTCATCCATCAGGTTGCATATAGAACAGATGTGGTGAATAGTCAATGATCTTGCCCAGGAGGGCATCTAATTTTATGGCCTATGAATATGTGAACTACATGTCCTGAATCAGAAGGTGGTAGAAGAAATAGGTGTGTATGTGTGGAAAAAACCAAAGGATTGTAAACTGAAGAAAAATCCTATGGCTAGCAAAGACAAAGAGGCAGCACAAACTGCTGCCTTTGCAGGCTGACTTCTCACTACTCTCAGGAAAAGTGGTGTCAGAAAGGGGTGGGGGGAGAAGGTTGTGGTAGGTACTCTTGCTTAGCATGAAGGCTGCAGGGGGGGTTGAAGCACTGGGGCAGTGCTTCATGAAGTGTCATACCAGGCTTTTGGGTGGAGATCAGTACAAGAAGACAAACAGAGTGCCCCCAACCTCTCGGTCTCTGCCTGCAGCCCGTCCTTGTGTTTCTGGGGCTTGTGTGAAATTACAATGTGGAGACTGGGAAAGGCCTGTGGTTCTGGTAGAACTAGGAGTTGATCAGAAATTACTAGAAGCTGTTTTGTGTTATGTCCATTACAACAGAAAATACTGAGTATCAGGTGCAGTCAGTGCTATCTGCAGTTAGGACAGCTATTCTAAGGATGCAAATAGTGAAAGAGAATGGGGGGCTAAGGACTTGATGATAGCAGGAGCAAAGAAAGAAAGAAGAACATAGAAGTACATAGAAGAAGCCAAGGTGCTGTGACTGCAGAGTTGCAGCTGCGGGTGACACTGACTGTGGGAAGGAGCAAGGAAACTCAATTACAAAGCAGGCAATACACTGAAACCAGTTTAGTCTGAAACATGAACTAACCCAGAGCTTGCAGGAGTGTGGGCTGCTGCAAAGAGGGCAAAGTGTGATGCGCAGTGAAAGCAGGAGTCTGCGTTGTAGCGTGAGCCTCACACGTAGAGAAGGAAAGAGTTGGCTTTTGTGGCTCTATAGAGTCTCTAGCATGCTTTCCAGAACACGTCGGAAGAAAAGGCAGAAAAAAACATTTGCAAAGATTATCTGAGTTTCCAATTTGCTGGAAAGGATTTTTTCATTTTTAAAGAGCTGGTCGGGTAATTTTTGAAAATAGAATAATGATATTTTAGAGGTGATCACTGTGCATCAGCAATGAAGGGCTATTAAGCAGGACACGATGTTCCCAGTGGTCTCCTTAAAAGGATTGCGGCAGACAGCACAGGGCTAGATGACGATCTTTAAACATCTCTGTCAGCTTTTAACATGCTTAATCATGTTTTGACCAAGTTCGAGTATGAAATCTTTCCATTTCTTTTCAATCATCATCTGTCATGCATTTTGTAGGATCCACCTGTATTTGAGTGTGTATGAGTTTGTATGCACATATATAAGCCTCCACAAATTATTATAAGCTAACTTTTTGTGTACAATTTATCCGATAACAGGTGTATATCTCTTGAAAACTCAAAGAATGTAATTTCAATCACATCACACTCTTAGAAGTAATGTTATGCTCTCAGCTGTAGGAATTTCAGAATTTGGCTTTATATGCTATAGCTGTAATTTTAATATCATAACAGTTTTGTTTGTGCAGACTGTATTGACTTTAAAAATCAAATGCTTAACAGGTCAGTCAATGGCCATGTGAGCTCCTCTAAGACCTTTATAGGGGTGATGAGACAAAATCACACAGGGAAGAACAAAGGCCTCAAAAAAATATTACTCCTAATGAGGAGCTTTACTCCATAGAAGGTTTACAACAGCCTTGCTGGATTCATAGCTGAAAGCCTATGTTTTGCAGTCTTCCAAAAGCTGTGGAATAGGGTTGTGGCCTTGTAGCCAGACAAAAGCTATGTTGGCTTTTCTAGTAACAGAACTCAAGCTCTGAACTAATTCTGCCAGGGCAAGGTTTTGTTAGATCTTCAGTCGGGGCTTGTGCTGGCCACCCTGGAGGTTTGTTCTGGTCCTTTTAACTGTAAAAGCAATTGTCGAATAAAGTCCTAGCTGTTACTTAATCAGTTTTAGCTTTAGCTTGCTTTTATATGATTACATAATGTAGTGCCTCTTTTTATAATAATTTTCATGTATTTCTCTACCTAAGGGGTAGAACTAAAAAGTCACTGTTCTGTGTAAAATAAACTGTCTGAACCTAGGATAAAAGTGTAGCATGGAGGAGAACAGACATGTGATAGTAGAGAAGCCTTAAAACTGTGGGCACAAGGCAGTATCAGAGCCCATGGAGCTGCAACCGATCAACCTGCCAATGGTCAGTCACTGGTCTTTAAAAGAATGCAGCCATAGCATGGGTTGGGCTGGTTTTAGGTGTCACAAAGAGGGCAAAGAGAGAATACATATAGTATAATGGAATTGTAAGAAAGCGTAGAACAGAGAAGGTGTAAAGTAGGTTAGAAAATGCATAAAAATAAGCCCGACTGGATCCTGGAGAGAGGAGGAATAATCTCCCACCATCGGCATTCGTGCCCTCCTTTCAGAGAAAAGCTCAGGACACTGACTGTTTGCCATAAGCCTCTCACCCATCCCAGACTAAAGCCATCACCCATAAGACTCAGAGAGGTATCTGTGGAGGCTGTAACACCACAGAGAAAGGAGAGGTATTATGAAGTTTTTAAAAAGATTTTTAACTGTTTTGAAACGTTTTTGTAATAGTTTGCTGAATTTTCTTCTTGGTGGTTTTTGTTTTTTTTTTAGATCTGGATTGATAGCATTTGTTTTATTAGACTGTTAAGACGTCAGGTAGTCTAACAGTAAATTCTTGAGTTCTTGACTTTGCATCCAGGTTGTGTTTCTGAGGCTCACATAAACCGCACAAGCTGTAGTACAATACAGTCCTTAGAAGTGGACAAATTACAGTGTTCAACCTGTGGGGGTTATACTTGCTTCCCTTGGCCACATAATGGAAACAGACATAAAAAGAGGAAAGCAAAAAATTAGAGCTACTTCTCTTCTCCTACTTTTTTTTTTTTTCCTTTTTTTGATATGTGTATATATATATATTTTATTTTTTTTTTCCTAGTAAGAAGAGCTTCTACCATAGTGTTTTGTGTGAAGGAACAGAGCAGGTATGTCAAAATACTTTGTACTCTGGCCTTGCAAGGGATAAAGGAGAAGGTGGTGTTTATAAACAAGGTGAACAGATTAAAGGTCCATGTAAGATTGAACTTGCTGTCATTTTTTCAGGAGCAGGAGTCCATGCAGTCCCTGTCTCTGGCAGCTCCACTGCCAATATGAATACCAGAATATCAGAGAAGCAAGAGGTTAAGCCGCTGGCTCTCATCGCCAGAGGCTGCAGTGTGGTGAAGCAATAGCTTTTTTACTTTCAAAATATTACAGCTTGCAATCAATACTCACATAGTTTTGCTTGCTTGGCCCTCAGGGAATGAAATGACTGTTGGGTTTTTTTTTTTGGTGCAGAGTCCTCTGGCTATTACATGTGGCTATTACATGCCTAGTGTTTACTGTTAGCTCACCATGATTTTGAGTTGAAATTTTCAACGAAGTATTCATCCTCTTAAAAAAAAAAAATTGGAAATAAATAGAAATAGGAACTTACTACTCCCCCGATTTTCCTCCCCTCACCCTATCTAACACAGCTGTTCAGTCTGTGAATTCCCGTGCTCACTAGCATTTTATCCTTACACTGTGACCTGCATACACACTCTCCAGAAGTGTTGGCTTCCTAAGTTGCCGTAGCAGGAAAACGGTAGGAGGGGTCTGGAAATTTCATTGGAGATCTCCATCTGAAGCCTGATAGTAGCTGACACTTTGCACAAGCCTCTTCTTTCAAATGAAGGCTGTGCCGTTGCTTGCTCAGCAAGGTGTGAAAGGGCCATTCATCTTTTCTCGGTTCAGTTGTAAGTCAGAGCACCCAGTAGCCTTTTTTAAATAGCTGTCAGCTGGATTGATTGTATGCCTTTGGGAACAAGGGAGCAGATGTGTCAATGCCAGGTAGCAGGGAGAGGAGCAGGTCCATGCTGGGAGTGGGCTTGCTACATCTGTTCCAATGCAAGCTGCTCATGGTATTGAGGAAATTGCTGCTGACCAGTTAGGATGAGACTGTAACTGCCGCGTTCCTCCTGCAAGTAAAAGGCTGTAACTCAATGATTGCACTGAAGTGGGTGAATCAGCAGCTTACTTGCACTTAGGCTCAGCGGGGGTGGAATACAAAAGGACTATGCAGCATGTGTTTTTGAAATATGTTTTTAATATTGGGATTCCCAAAATTCTTCCTGTGCAAAGCTGCAAAACTCTATTACAAATTAAGAACCATTACTTTGTACTGTTGCTGACACATAAGCAACCAATTGATTTTTTTAGTAGCTCAGTAGATTTCACTAGGACCATTGACTTTGAAAAGAAAAAAACAAAACAACACTAGCAATTTTCTGGATTAAAGTATGAATTTTCATCAGAATTAGGAAAATTGCTCTGGACAGTTTTTTTAATAATTAACTATTTTAATAACTTTGACATAAAAATATTTTAATCAATATTAAAATCTCTTATGCAAAACCCTGAGGAATTTGGGAGGGAAAAGGAAAAACATCTAGTGTCTATTGTATTGATATTAGAGTAGATAAAATTTTGTGTCTTGTGATTTCCCAACACAGGCCAAACTTCTGGTCTGTTTTCTTCATCTGCACTTCATCCCGTAGCAGTTTTTCTGTGGCTCATCCAATTTCCCCCTCCTCTGCATTGGTATAGTGTTGCCCCCTGTATTTGGCAAACTGGTGCTACAAAACTTGAGGTTCTCCTGTTTTCTTCTTTCTTTTCAATGTCTTCTTCCCTTTTCACCAGTCAACTGTGATAAGTGCCTAAGGAGAAGGCTGCTGTGCTTTTTTCCTATTGAAACTGTCTAGTTTCCTCAGTGCCTGTCAGTGTTTTGCATGGAGATGTGTCAAATGCAGTGGAATTGATTTCAAGTGGTAAACTTCAGTCACAAGTCATGATAGATGCACCATTCCTGAACACATTCAAGGCCAGGCTGGATGTGGTTCTAAGCAACCTGACCTAGTTGAAGATGTCACTGCTTTTTGAAGGAGGCTTGGACTGGATGACCTTTGAAGGTCCATTTCAACCTAAACTATTCTATGATACTATGGTTCTGTGACAGTATCCCAAACATCAGGGAGGTCATACTGTAGTATTTGATTTCCAACCTGAGCCTTGAAAGACTTCCAGCTGCAAATAAAAAGGGTCTTGGCTATTTTCTTTTTAGATTATGCAAATGAAACAGTGAAATTAGAGTTCTGTACAATATTTTAAGACTGATGATTTAGCATAGAGCTGAACCAATTACCGGTATCTCAAGCCCATAACTAATTAATTCAATCAGTTGCAGTTCTGGATCTCGAATATTTTACTTTGGGAGCAATAGACTGCTATGTTTTCTTTAAATTAATTATATTACTAATCTCTGGAATTCAGAGTCCTTGATGTCTATGAACAGTTACTTTATTGCTCACCTCATATTCCAGTTTATCGCTACAAATCTCTTCAAAGATACACGGATTTTTAACCAGTGAGAAGTAAAAGAAATGAGCAGTTGCCTTTTGCATTTGTTCTGAGAAGCTCACAAGGAAAATTAATTAATTTAAATCAGGATGATGTTCCTTCAGGTGGATAGGTAAAGGCCAGAAAATAGTCGTTTGCCTAAGATAATGCACAACTATTTCGTTTAGATTCACTGTTTAGTTTGAAGGGGTGAAATGAGAGCTAGAACAATTAGCTTTTTCAAATCAAATGAAAGTTAGGAGTAGGAACAGTCTTGTTAATCGCATGGATAAATTCAGCGGTTTGTTGTGATTTTTTTCACACTGCTTGTTACTTTAAGACTTTCCTAACGAATCTCATTGTCAGATTCCTTCACTTATCATGCACTCCTAATCCTTTTGCAAGAAAAAAAAAAGCATCATCAGCAAGTTAAACTTTTTATTCAGGTGGTTTTGCTGATGTGACACCACATTTCAATATGTATCATTCAAAGCAACACCAAGTAAGTGATACACTGAACATTTTCACAAGGAATTCAATGCTTCGCAAAATCAGATCTGCAGGACAAGGAAAGACTTGCAGGTGTGAGACAGTTCAAAATAAAGCTTATGGCCATTTTTTTTTTTTGTTATCACCTAAAGGCTTTCTACACATTTATGTTTGTGTTCTACTTCGACAACATCTGTGAAATTTTAGCCAAGTGGCATCAATGCAAATTTTGTCTCCAGTAGCTGTGACAAGTGAAATCCCTATGAATTGGATTTTACTTGCCTCCCTGGAGTGAGAAGTTGTTATGAGACCTCTGCTGTGCTGACATAACACTTGAACTCTCTTGAAGATATAAGTGGTGCAGATCGCTTATCAGTATTCCTGTCTATGGATTTTATACTGCTGCTTATCACTCAGACATGGGATAACTTTCCACATGAAGCTAGCAGCAAGGGAAAATATCTGTAACACAATTCTCAAAACCTCTGGCATAATTTTCTTTTGTGGATCAAACTCTGCTTTGCCACCAGGATGCAGCAACATGTTTTTAAGAGATTGGTAGTTCAGGAATCCATAGGAAGGTGGGTTTTGTACCAAGAATCATAATTTCAGATATGCCGTGAGCTATGATACCTACTTAGGTATCATTGTTTGCCATAAAATGGTTTGCTAGTAGAAGTGTTAAAATGTTACATAAAAAGTTCTGAACTCTCATTAGAGAAAGTATTTTTTCTGGCTTAATATTCAAATGCTGCAAAACTGTTTATTGTAATGGTGAACATGTGTGGGCTTCTTTTCTGTACTGGTGGCAGGTTTTTTGTTCTTCTACTTACTGTCATTAGTCATATGTAATTAGTTTCCTGTAATTGAGTCTGTGGAGATACATGTGAGAAGCGCTTTCGCTGACAGGCCTATTTCTTTGAATGGCAATAGCTTGAACAGAAACGAGGCATTTATGCTGTTAGGAAAGTTTATAATAGATTTTATTCCATGGTAAGATCTAGATGCAGTAAACTGATCTCCTGATTCATCTGTTCTTGCAAAGTAAAAAAATCCCAACCAATCAACCAACCAAAAAATTCCAACAAACCCCAAACCCGATTTTCACCATTCTTGCAGATTTGGAAGTCATGCTGCTGATACAGGGTGCCCGGGGAGACAGCCACCAGCCAGCTCTTGAAACTTAGAACACACATTTGTTTATGATCAGTTTAGAAGGTAGTTTCTCATTTAACAACTGAAAACCAAGTAAGACTCAAACATATTAGTCAAGCTGTGGGCATACAATGTCATCTGTCTGACACCATGTTACTGATCTGGTGGCCATGGTGTTGGTGGCTGTTTGCCTCTCAGTTCCTGGTGGATGGACTAAATGGTTCTTTGATGATGGGAAGCCAGAGCTAAGTAAGTGTCTTCCTTCTTGCCCAAGCTTCATTGTGTGTTTGCACTTTTTCACAAATCAAGGGCAATCTCATCAAGAGGATAACTTTCTCATTTGTAGGTCAAACCCAGCGTGTTCTGGCTCGTGAGACAGCAAACTGAGTGCTAGTTGTCTCGTACCTTCTACTTGTTGTAGACACGGCACTGTTTTCTCAGTTTTGCTATTTTTATGCAATAACACAAAACAAACAGTCTGTTTGGATGCAAGGCAGACAAACCAAATCACAAACAGGTCTTTATGACAATGTCATTTCATAGAATCATAGAATAGTTAGGGTTGGAAAGGACCTTAAGATCACCAATTTCCAACCCCCTGCCATGGGCAAGGACATCTCACACTAAACCATGTCACCCAAGGCTCTGTCCAACCTGGCCTTGAGCACCGCCAGGGATGGAGAATTCACAACTTCCTTGGGCAACCCATTCCAGTGCCTCACCACCCTCATAGTAAAGAATTTCTTCCTTATATCCAATCTAAACTTCCCCTGTTTAAGGATGAACTTGTTACCCCTTTTCCTGTCACTACAGCCCCTAATGAAGAGTCCCACCCCAGCATCCTTATAGGCCTCTTTCAGATACTGGGTGGCTGCTATGAGGTCTCCACGCAACCTTCTCCTCTCCAGGCTGAACAGCCCCACCTTTCTCAGCCTATCTTCATACAGGAGGTGCTCCAGTGCCCCGATCATCCTCGTGGCCCTCCTCTGCACTTGTTCCAACAGTTCCATGTCCTTTTTATGCTGAGGATACCAGATCTACACACAATACTCCAAGTGGGATCTCACGAGAGCAGAGTAGAGGGGCAGGATCACCTCCTTCGATTGGCTGGTCATGCTGCTTTTGATGCAGCCCAGGATACGGTTGGCTTTCTGGGCTGCGAGCACACACTGAAGTTGGCTCATGTTCATTTTCTCATCAACCAACACCCCCAAGGCCTTCTCCGCTTGGCTGCTCTGAATC
>WYDI02024783.1:0-17278 GCA_009867235.2 Psittacus erithacus | reverse complement strand
GTTCTTTGCTGTAAGGGTGATGAGGCACTGGAATGGGTTGCCCAAGGAAGTTGTGAATGCTCCATTCCTGGCGGTGTCCAAGGCCAGGCTGGACAGAGCCTTGAGTGACATGGCTTAGTGGGAGGTGTCCTTGCCCATGGCAGGGGGGTTGGAACTAGATGATCTTAAGGTCCTTTCCAACCCTAACTATCCTATGATTCTAAGTTAAGATGGTAAGAGCAGAATAAACTTTCTGAAGAGTTATAGCAGCTACCATGGCCAAAAGCAGTTACCACTCCCTCACCTTGTGCCTGAGGGAGCTTGGTTTCCATGTTACTGTATCAAACAGATGTTTGTGCAATGCTGACTAAAGTGCGATCTTATATCCAACACAAGACCATCAAAACCACTGGATCATTGTCCTCAAGCAAATGAGAATCTTACAAGAAATGTGCGAAGAGATCAGTCTAGAAACAAAGCAAAAAGTACAGAACATCAAAAGATTACATTATCGCAGCCCCAAACCACAACTGAATGGTTCTATGCAGCACATTAGACTAAACTCAGGTTCTGTTTCACCACTATATTTGCTTATTATATCAATCCTTTGTAAAACATACCACTACGCAAGATGTTTCAATATCACAAGTCTGTTAATATTAGAATCTAGAATACTAGAATTTAACTAACAAATTATGGTATCTATGGGCATAAGTCAAGTAACTACAAATTCTTCTTACATGTCCTCATTAACAAGTGATTCACAATAGCACAGGAACGAAACTTGTTACATCATGCCTAAAAGAAAAAAATATAAAACATTCTTCAGGGCAGAAGCCACATCTTCTCTTTGTTCTATGAAATGTTTAGTACACGTTGTGTTGCTTTACAGAGCTAAAGGAATTCTATAGCATGAAAATGGAGAGGCTGCAGCATGTAGCTGCAAGCTAACTGGGTCCTTCATCAAGGAGAAATAATCCACTGATGAGAGACACTGTCATTTCAAACGAATACAGTCTGTCAGAGACCAAAAGTCTGTATTGCAGGATGAGTTAACCACTCACTGTCTGCTATCTTATCCAGAAAGAGATCCAGATTCTGGCTCTGGGTACAAAATCAGCACTATCAATCCCCCTTACTTTCATGTAAGTTTTGCTGGCTATAACTAACTTAGCAACTAGTACTGCACAACACAAAAGCTAAACTGGTGCAAAGGTCCCAGGAATCACCTCTAGTCCCTTAGGGGATTCACTTCAACCAGCTCTACTCTGGTCTAATGAAACACATACACCTTGGCAAGTGGACTGCATAGCACAGATGTGATCCTAGATCCCGCCTTCCAGTCACTGGCTGAAAGAAACAGTTTGTGGTTGCAAAAATGACTTTGTCACACAAGCCAAAAGGGCAGTAAACTGTGAGCAGTATGGAAATCTGCCTCAGATGCACACTTCTGATCACCACTAAAAAGGTAATACAGGCACAACTAATTATAACTCAGTTATAGCCCAGATTCACAAACTGCTACAGACAGAATTACTGCCAGGCTTCCCCACAGAAGACATCTTCAAGTAAGAAGGTAATCTGCAGCTAAATGGATAAACAATTTGGATGACAGCACACTACTTATTATATTAAAACCCCATACATATGAACTACGACTCAGAATTAGGGAAGCAGCAATCATCCTACCAGCTATCATGGACTTATTGCTGGGGGTTTGCTGGAACTTCTTATTCCCTTTGCACCTTGGCTGACAATTATGGAATCATATGCAGGATTCAGAAGTTCTGGGGGTTTTGTTTTTTAAAGTACTATGACTAATCACTATACATGAGCGTAAATTGAAGGTAGCTGCTCAGCTGATTGGTGTTTTTCCACAACAGCATTTTTCCAAATCAGAGTCTGAATTTTAACAAGAGTTACACTTTTTGATTGTGTTATTCTTAGTCCAGCTTCTATTTTTTTTCCATACAAAGAATTATTTAAAAGTATGGCACATTTTCATAGAGACAGTATTTATATACTCAGTAATCACTGATCTTTTTCTTGTCACTAAAATTTAAGAACTGAATAAATAGTTTCACGCATATTTTTGCACCTTACCTTCCCAACTTTTTAAGCATCAGGTAATTGCTTTTGTACTCCTGACCTGAAGTATAATTTTCGTCAGAAAAATACTCTGGTGCTTGGTTCAGTGCCATTTCAATTTCAAGCTCTAGACTATTTCTGCCCTGTTTAAAGTCTAAGCAGAGCCAAGACCATATAGTATTCAACCTGGAGAGTAGTAACGTGGTATTTGGTTCTTTTGCTTCCTCACCAAAAATAAAGGCAGCAGGATGATCCTATCAACTAAGATGACTTAATAAAATAAACACAGATTTAAGTTTTAGTAGCTTGCAATACATGGAGAACAGAAATAGAGATACCACTGAATACTTCTGTAGTATCACAAGACATGATCTCTCAGGAACAGTTTCAATTACAAAGCTTTTAAATCAGAACAAGCCTAAAGGTTAATCTAGCTTTCAATTTAACCCATAAACCAAGCATAAGACACGTGAACAATTCTAACGTAAGAAAGACTAAACCAAATCAAGACTCTACACGGACTTCCCTATCCCTGCGAAGGGCAGGCTGTAAGAGAAGCTTTTGTTCCTGTTACCATGTGTTAATTTCATGAAATTCCTCTTTCCTAATCCCATTCCACTGGAGGAAACTTATTTTTACATATACATACACCTATGTATGTATACACACAAACACAAGAATTTGCAGCTTCTCAAATTAGATACTAATGCAGCCAAGTCAGTCATGACTAACAAGAAAATTGCCATCTATTCCAAGCCCAGTGCACAAACACACACATCCATTTCCTAGACTGTCAAAGACTTTCAAAAATTTGCTCCCTAAAAAAGGCTGTTATAGCTATCTGAGAAACAGAAAAGACCAAGATTTAACAAGCCTGCTTTAATAAGCAGCCACACGTGAAGTAGATCAACAGTCTATCAACCTATAGTATAAGGAATTCCAAGTCCGTTGACCATATCTACACGCATTATAAAGCACAAGTAAAATTAAATCATTCCATACTCAAATCTCTTTCCATAGTTGGCTGCCATAATGAACTCACCCTTTTTTCAGCACTAGAAACACAGTACATCTGAGCAGATAATAGTAAATGTCCTCTAACATCAGCATCTCTCCCCTATTCATGGGGAAGTCAGGCTAGCAATGACAAAGACTACCATACTATTTTTTATTACATTACTCAAAATTACACTGAACACAGGTTTAACACCATCTGGCCTACTAGAGGAATGAATGAGTTAATTACATATGCAACCTTTCTGTTCTACTTTCTTGAAAAAATCATTCCGTGCTCTAAACCAGGATATACATTTTACTTTGTAAGACTTGTAGAAACTGTGACGTATGAAAAAGTAGGAAAAGTTACTGGAAGACATCAAGGGGGTAATTTTAAGACTGGCAATACCACAACAGCCAGATCTGAAGTTCTTTGTCAGCTTTGCTAATTGTATAATAAGGAAAAAGGTTGAAACTTCCCAACTGAAATGTAGCTCTGCTGCTAGGAACTTGCATAAGGATGTGAACATGGCATGACAAATGAAAACTTTTGGGCTCAGACTATTAGTACTGAGACTACAGTTTCACAGTCATTCCTTTGGTTGCAATTGTTTTAGACACAGTTGCTCTTCTGCCCAAGCCAGTTGTGTTTCCACTCTAGCACTCCTTCCTGTTGTCACAGCCCAGCTGCTTGTGAACTAACTCAACGGCATCACTCATCTGTTGCTGGTACTAGAGCATGGACAAGTGACCTGGGCAGAGCAGGAATCCAGGGATGTCAATCTGCTACAACACTGATGCTTGAGTAACTACTTGGTGGACTATTCCTAAACAATATGGCGAGGAAAGACACCGACACCCACTCAAGCACAGAGGAAATACGAAATTGGTATTGAAATGCATTTTAAGCAGCGTTAATCACTGAATTAAAAAGCAGAAAACAAAACTAGAGAATACTGACGTATTTTTCTCAACTGACAACTCTGAAAGCAATGCCTCTTGCAACTACTCTAGAAATGGATCAAATGGAAAAACCTTCATGTTTACATATTTTCTATATAAAACACTGAACAATGAAAAGGCAAAAAATTTAAATACTTCAAATACAACAGAATGTTATTCTATCATACTGTTATTTTATAAACAAACACATGTAGCCATCCTTTTTACAGATTTGGTTTTTGACTCAGCTCTAAACAAAGGAGGAACTCCACCACTTAGGAGCTTAGTGATAAATCATTCATCTGTAGAACTAATGCTTTAATTAGCAGCTGTATAAAGCAAAGACATATTATTAAGTCTCCATGAAAGAATATACTGTTGTTATGTGTTTTACATTGACTTAATATCTAACTGATGACTACTGAATGTTATTAATGTTATTATTGACTTGCGTATATCATCAAAACCTTTTTTTTGATTGTAACCAAAGATGTTTATAAAAAACAAAACACCCCAAACTATTTTCTAACCACTTTTCCAACACAAATATCCAATGACAGTTCTGTAAAACTGAAATCAAAGGGATCATATTGTCACTGCTATATTTAAAAACATAACACTTAAACAGAATGATAGGTGTTTTCAAGCGTTAGTACAGAGGAAACACACCTGCACTGACAGGTATAAGGAGATGGAAAAACAAACCAAAACAATCATAAGCCTGCCAGTAATAAAACACATTTAACTCTTGAGAAAAATTCTTCAACATAATGATGTATGTTAAAAGATAGATACGTAGTTTTTGGGAGTACACAGAAGAACAGAAGAAATATAACATGCAAGTTTTAATCACTCACCATCTGAATTGGTTTTTTGTGAAGATCTCGCTCAGTCACCAACTTTTCCTGGTCAGTAACATAAAGGCCTTTTTGAGCCAGGGCTTGTATAACAGCATCATGACCTAGAAGTGGTTTTGCAGCATCACTCTTGAGAATAAGGCTACCAGCACGACAGTAGAGTTCTGCAGACAGCAGCAAGTTAACAACAGGTGGTTTAATGTGCTCCTGGTCATACTGGTCTGTGTAAAATGGTTCTCGTAGTTCTTGTGGAACATTTTCTGGAAAGAAAATAAAAGATACAGTACTAGGCTTTTTTTATATGTATGAACTCAAACTTATGTTAAAGAAAGCATATTCAAGGGAAGCCCAGAGTCATTATCAGTCATCACAATATAAAATGCTAGGGAAAACTGCACACAAAGGTAGCATCTGAGCTACAAATAGGAACCTAAGAAAAATTCAAGACCAATTCCATGCTGCAAAGGCCACACTAGAAGGCCAACCTGTGGTTACAGCATTGTTACTTGAAAATGTTCTGGCTTCTCCAAACACATGCCCAAACAGTTTCATTTCCTTTGGCATAACATGATATAGTCAGACATACAAACGCAGAACAAAACCCATTTAAATACAAACACTTATCTTTATTATGAAAATAGAACAGACTTAGAATGCTGTATTTTAGCACAGATTAATTTGAGACAAAAAGGGCACCTTCCATCAGCATCCTTCTAGGTTTCACATATGCAAGAGAAATTTGATTACTATACTATCTATTTCAAAGTTCATGAATCACAGACTGATGACAATCCAGCAGCTCAAAATAATGGGGGAAGTTAAATATTATCAGCTTCCTTCTGAAAAATACTGAATTATTATTTGCTCATTTGTGAAACTGACTTCCCTTAGAACTGTGGCTTTCCTTTTTCAGAGAAATGGCTTAGCACCCACAGAAAGGTATGCAAGATTCTGTCAAGTTTACTCTGAGATTTTAACCCCAAAATTAGCATTACAAGACAGCCTATCAGTTTTTCCAAACACAGATAGATTACAGAACACAATACAGGTAGACTATATTTACAGCTGTCTGCCACAAAAATAATACTTATAAATGAATTCTATATGGTACTAGATCATATTAAATAAAATTGCCAGAGAAGTGGAAAGTAACTTAAGACATGCTTTCACACTTCACTTTCTTGACACAGATACTGCAAGATGCTCCATTTTCCCTGTATAAGAATTTCACTCTCCACAGTTGTCAAATTAATTAAGCCAACAACATTTATGGGATAAAGACCATGTGATTCTTTTCTGGAGCCCAAATGGAAAAGTCTATTTAACTGCTACAAGGGGGGGGGGGGGGGGCTTCCGAAAGTTGTTGGAAAACTGCAGGAATCTATCCCCTCTGCTTTCAACTGGATAGATGGTTAGAGACAAGGTTATTTGAAGCAGAGGGTGGAGTAAACAGCCCAATAAGGGTGGAGCAGGAGAGAGAGAGAAGCAATAGAACATGCCATCACAAGATAATGACAGATCATCTTCTTCCTCATACATATTCCATTGCAGTTTATGTGCTTCCATTACAGGCTTTGGAAGAGCGAGCTAACTGCCTTCTAGTTATGAAAGGAAAAGATACACATTATAGAATGCAAAAAGAAAAAGAAAATGACATTTAAGAAAGTATGTGTTAATAAAGATGGTAAAAAAAAAAATAATATTGCTTCTTATTTGCTAATTCAGAATATCAAGGGGAAGAGAGGTATTATTTATTATTTGCTTAAACCAGGAGCCTAAATTTGGCCAGAAACCTGACAGCTCTGTTTCAGAATACAGACTGAAAACACACGGTCAGCGAAATTACACTGCCCTTCACGATACAAGCCTAATGCCTAACAACATTACTTTTTCCCAAGATAATAATAAAATTACTAACAAAAAAACCCACAGCAGTGTCAGGCAATGATATTTCCATATTCTCTTGCCACTTCCTAGCCTCATTTACTGGCTCTAGAGGACCTACAGTCATCCAAGACTAGAAAAGGAGCTTATAATTACAGAACTCTATGGGCTGCTAGTTGCCTGTTTCCCTAGATATTATTTCCACCTATCACAATTCTATCTGTTCTTCTTGCCTTCCCTTGTTTGTCCATATGTTGTCTATTTCAATATTAAGCTTATTATTTCTGAAGTCCCTCATGATCCATCTCCATCTTGGAATCAGGAGCTCATTCCTCATATGACTTTATCCTCTCCAATTCCAAATGCCAACTTTCAAAGCATCTTCATGCTATCTCCTCAAGCTAGAGAGCATTAGAATATTTTTTTTTTTAATATCACACAGTGCACAAGCAGCAGATTTTGCGTTCTTTGAAACACACCCGCCCACCATTTTTTAATCACACGGGAAGTTAGATGGAATGGGGGACAACAGGGAGGAAGATAACAGCCGTCAGTAATTTCTTAGAAGACCTAAAAAAGCCTAAATGGCAATGACAGGTTTCAAGTACGAAAATTTGAGCCAGAAAAGAAATCTAAAGACAGGAAATAACTCATCACCTGTTAATGAGTAATTTCTGATCTTCAGTATCACTGAAACAGACCTTAAAGTGACAAGGTAAGATGCAATGAATGCATTTATCATGAAAGCATGCTATTACTAGGGCTTAGTAATGAAAAAAAATCCTCAATACACTAAAATACCCCAAACCAAATAAGATGATAACTATCAAGGGCAAACAGAGTTATTTGCAAAGGGCATTTCAGCTTCTGAAAAATACAGCAAAAGCAAATTGAGATGTATGTTTGTTTTCGGGTTTTTTTTTTACTTCATTGGTGTTCACGAAAATAAATCTGGAACAGAAACTTCCTGATACTCAAAAATAAAACAAGAAAAGAAATTTATTAGTGAATCAGGACACAGAAACAAGGGGCTAGGAAGATAAACTGTGACTACAGACATACTCAGAATTTGTAAAAAGAAAACATGTGAAAGCACACAAAATCCCTGTTGCAACAAGATCAGAAGTCTTCACAAAATCTCCTGTCACAACTCCCTTCCCACAGACAGAACCGCATGTACTTTTCCACATTTAAAACATGTATCAAACTAGTTGGTATCAGAATAAATCTTGATAGAAGATTCAAACTGTGTTCTCATTTCTGTTACAGTTTAAAAGGAAAAAAAAAAAACAAACACAAAACCAAAACCAAGCACAGCAGCTAGACACGGAGGAAACTCCTCCTGTTACTGATCTCAAACTAACAGCCCTTCCAAAGCTGGCATGTGCTGCCTTTGCAGCCCTGTGGAGGAGAATTTCAAGGCTATGTCCAGTTCTCAGCAGGTTACAAGAACAACCAACAGGGTCAAAAGCCTTTATTAACAACTGTGGCAGGACTGCAGATTGTTAAATAGTTCTGCTAGGCAGAGAAGAATTTTAACACTAATTCCCAAGATACATATTTTACCAACCTCTTTCCTTCACCCATCTGACAAACATCTTTTAAGATGAAACTTGAAGTCAATAAACAGTTTTGAAATAAATACCTTGTCGCACATGCTGCCATAAACTGCCATTTGGCCTTGAAATTTGTGGCAAAGTACAGGATCATGCCAGGGAGATACACTGAGGACACAGAGTTCAGGGAGTCGAGCACATGAAATATGGATGAGACCATGGGAAGCAGGTCTACTTCTGCTGGAGAGGCGCTGTGAGGAGCTAATGAGCAGGTTTTAGAAACAGACTTGGACTGTGAAGCGACACAAGGCAGTGGCCACATATTGCCACAAGGAAAATTTCAACTGGATAGAAGTAAAAACAGTTCTTCACCACGAGAGCAGCAGAGCACAGACACAGGGTGCCTGAGGACCCAGCTGCGAAATCACCATCCACAAGGACTTTCAATGCTTGATTGGACAAGACCCTGAGAAACTCTTCTAACTCTGAAGCTTACTCTTCTTGGAGCAGGAGGTTAAACTGGACAATCTCCAGAGACTGCTTTTACACTATTTTTTTTTTCCTAAAATTGTCAACAGTACCACAGGTTTTAATTTTGGAAAACTTCTGGGGGTATGTACTTAAGAAAATGTAGTCTGACACTGAATTTCGTATTGAACTGTGAAGAGAATAAATGAAGCTATGTACAAGCTCAACACACAGGGAAAAGAAAAAAAGGAAATACCACATTAGCCCAAAACAATAATGTAAACTTAATAATCAGGCTAACTTAAAAGAGTGTTCAACATGTTCAGGTAATTTTCCCATATATTACAATGGACTGAAAATTTCTGCATATGCTCTCTTTTAGAGAAGAAAAAGCTTTAATGGAAATGAGATTATTATTTCTCCCCACCATGAAACTGAATTGTAAATTAACTTTCCATTTAAACAGACCTTTTTAAACGGAAGGAATAATCTAAAAATAATTCATGGCTACCACCCCTGAATTTACCTTTAAAACTTTTTTTATAAATGAAATTCTCTGCTCAGTTCAGTGTGAATTACTCCTCGGAGAATAGTCTGAATTCCTCTTTTGGAAAAATTTCTTTTATTAGTATGAAAAGTCTACACTTTCTTTAAAAAAAAACTGGGTTTTTTTGTAAAGTTTCCACACATGACTACAATCCTTTGAGTTACATGACTATCGAGTTTTTCAAATTTACAAGGCTGAATTTTGCCAACTTTATGAATGTTTACATTAAGGAGGTCCAAAAGTTTAGAAGTTTTTGTCAACAAGGTCTCTTTTTACTTTTCTTTTTTTAATCCTGAGGATAATATAATCAAGTTACAATCTTTCACTATGGGCTAATTAAAATATAGATCATTCCTGAGAGCCACAAGGCCACATTAAGCCTCAGCCTACAAACCTTCAATCTTTACAGGTTACTGACATCAAACAACAAAGACATTAAGGAAAAAAACTGTGCAAGACTGAGACTTAATACAGAATTATTTTATGAAAATTCTGACTAATACCTTTAATCACTTCCTAGTGCAAACTAGTTGAAGAATTTATGCCAAATCTTAATGGACTCAATTACTTGACAGCTTTCTGCAAGGCAGCAAAGGTACGCTTTTGTCACATGGTAACAGCGTTAAGTAATTCATTCAGGCTTCTACCTCACAACAAGAATTCTGGTGCCCCATTTGCCAATTGGGCACAAGAGAGCACAGCTTTGCATGGAAGTCAAGAGTCCAAGGACTGAGAACAGGTCAGAGAAGCATGATTTATATTATTCTGCTCTGATGATTTTTTGTAGTTGCCTTAGTAGAAGAGAGAGACATTTCAATTTGCTGTTTTACTTTGAAGCCACCTTCAATGGCACTGATGAGTACTACACTTCTAAGTTTTACATCAGGTTAGTAACCAATGAAGCAAGCTGATGCTACCCAGAAGAGAAATCATGAAACAAGACCTTGAATCAGGAAGCAGAAAACAAAATGAGACAGTTGATATAAAAGGAATTTTTACTTTTTGGTTTGTTGAGTCAGCTTGCCACTTACATAATTCTTGGCTAGCATGCCGTAAGCGTAGTTCTGCCAATGGGCAAATGTCTAAATGGTCAACCTCTATAAATTTACGTCAGGCAATTTCAATACCACAGTTCTTAAGTTTGTTCAGCTAACTAAAATGATTTAACATCACAGAAGTACTATGAATGAACAGACCCTACCCTCTTACCTCTAGATGTCAAAAAAAAAATTAACTGCTATCCACTGCTCTGACAGCAGTTTTGCACTTATAAGGGATTCCTTATAAAAAACAGACCAACAAACACAAAAAACAAAATCACAAAACATCCGAGAAAAAAAACATGCACAGGCTCTATCTTCATAGCCCACCCAGATTTCAGTTATTTCTTTGAACCCTGAGAATCACATAAGAAATGCTCTACTGGGTCACACTAACTGTCAACCCCATCCAGTATTCTGTGTTCAGTAGCACATCAGGAAGTGCTACTCACAAAGCACAAAGAATTTGACTGGCAGAGGCATTTCCTATTAAAATGAGAAAGTTTAACATCTACTATACTGAAGCCTACGTATTGAGTTAGGTTTTGATAAACAAAAGAATTACTTAGAATTCACCCTGGCAATAAAGAGATCAATTTGTATTAGCATTAATACCTTCAGAACTTATTTTGGAGAAAGGCAAGACATTTCAATTGTAGCAAAACAATAAATTTACCATCTGAACCAGGAATTACGTATTCTCCAAGGGGGAAGGGAAATGTGTGTGCATGTATAAGAAGAACTTACCCTATTTTTTGAATGCCTTGAAAGTTTTTCACCCCAGCCCCATTTTCCAGAACAGTCAGCAAGAACACTCAAGAGCCCTGTGTTTACATGCACCAATTACAACCTCAGCTAGCTCTACCAAACTTAATAGTTCCAGAAGCTCATACAATTTTATTTATTTACTTTTAAAAAGTGATCCACAGTCAAACCATGTTTTAAATGTGTTCTACAGAAAGGAGTGACATGATCAACTTTTAAGTAGACCATCTCAGGAGGTTATTAGTCCAATCAATTTATTGTAGCAGGATTGACTGAAGCACCAATTTGAAAGCACCTAATTTCAAGAGATGATGGAAAAGAGATATATTAAAACAGTATTTCCTCACAAGTATCTGAAACATTTGCTTCTGTACTTCCAACTCTTACGCATTTCTGTGCTAGTTGCCAAACTGAGTAAAAGTAAAGAGATTTGGTCTGCTAGGAAAAGTTCAAAGATGTTCTGGCCTGCAACAGTCAACATAACAAATGAGACTATTTAGTTAAAAGTTGCTGCCACTAGAACCATGAAGGGAGGAAATTAACGTTGTGCATATGACAGAAACATCTGCAAACAGCAGTAAGTAGCTGCATATGAATTCTGAAAATATTAATCAACACTAGAAACCTATTTTTAAGTTTCTTGAGTAATGTTTCATTAAAGGTGATGCAATTTGTAATTGATAGCTTCAGACACCTATAAAGGATAATGGATGGGTGGGCTATTTTATTTTAACTGCAGAAAACACAGCAAGGTTTAGGACAAGCATTTACATTTGTGGAGCTTTTATTTATTTTACTCCCATCAAAAAAACTTCATGCTAAACCAGTGAAATTTATTACTGTAGCAGAATAATATGTTGTATGAACAGTAGAACAGCAACAGATTTAACCTGAGTTTAAAATTACTCCCATAATTTTCTGAGAATCATACATGTCACACATAGCCTTAACTCAGTAACTAAAAAATTGGATGCAAAGCTGCCTGAAAAACAATTTTCCAAGAGTACTCAGATATCCCCTATCAAGCAGGAAGAATGTGTAAGTCAAGATTCAAGAATTAGTACCTTCATCTGTACTAACTGTGGTTCTAGAGAAGCAATTTCAAGCTACAATGGGATTGAAAGCATTTTCCAGGATAAAGTTATAATTCAAGATGATTTTGATAAGTGGTTGAAGTGGTTTGAAAATAGGATGCAGTTATATAAGTATAGCTGCAAAGTAGGAACCGACAACTGCACAATTACAAGATGGGAACAACTGAGTAGGCAGCAGTTCTGCAGAGAAAGATATGGAGCTACAGTGAATCACAGACTGAATGAGTCAACAGTTCTAGGCTGATGCAAAAGTGACAAACATCATATTCTAGTGAATAAATGAGAGTATTACAGGTTGGAAAGATGGAAGTAATTTTTCAAATCTACCCTGTACTGATAAGGGTTTAGCTAGCCCATTAGATCTAGATTTAAGTACAGAATTCATGCAAAACCTACCACAGAAAAAATACAGGTAAAAAACCAACCAAAGAGAAAATAACAAACAAAACCAAAACACCCAAAAAGAGCCCCCAAAAAACCTGACTTACAAAAACGAAGTTGAAAAAAAGCCTGTTTTGTCTAAACAGCAGAACAAAGAGGAGACACTTTTTTTATTATGTGAAAGATGTTATAAACAGGTAAGGTGCCCACCAGGGAATAGGATATATCCACCAGAAATAGGATATCTAATTGTTTACAGTGTAGCAAAAGACATCAAGATTATCATGCTGTTCTACCATCTCGAAGTAAATAAGCATTCAAATTGTCTAGCAGACATACTGAGGAATCTCTGTAATTAGAGATTTTCAAAAAACAAGCTAAACAAACATCTGTCAGGAATGATGTATAGTTAGCTCAGCATGTCTTTAGGATGGTGGATGGACAAGCTTTCCAGCCACGTTTTAAGAAGACAAAACCTTCACACTACAAAATAATTAAATCTACATCCATTGTTTTAGCAATACAAAGGACAGAATAACACAACATCAGGACCTTTTTTAAATTACTCATATGACTAAAGTCCCATTATACTTTAAAGATGAAGTATATAATATCAATACAGTTCAACAACCTCTTTGAAAAGCAGTTTTTCCATACTGAAATGATTAACTCCCAGGACTAGAAGTTAATGCTACAATCTAGTGTCTGCAGATTTAATTTCTAAGGTCAAACATTCCCAGTTTCATGCTTCCAGCAAAACATGAAGGCACAAAATCCTACACTCCCTCTACACTTAAATATGAATGTTGTCTTCAATTGGCATCTCTTAAAAAAAAATACATAAAAAATTGTACAAGATGCCTTTGCCAACTGTTACTATACCCTTACTCTCTTAAGAGACCTTATTAGTAAGACAACTTACTTTGACTTGCCTGCGTTGTAGGCCGGAGTCTACTCTTGCAGCTTCACTGAGGACAACAACATGCAATTGGTGTCTCAGTTTTTAGACACTGAGAGACATCAATTAAACACAAAAAGTCACTATAAAAAGTTAACAAACAGTACTTATATAAAAATCTTTTTTATTTTCCCCTAGAAAAAAATTCTCTTCACAACACCTAGCAAAGCTGCATCCACAATTTTGATTGTATTAAAATTTGCTTTTAAGAATATGAAATGTCCACCGAAAAATGTGCCCGTTTGATATACAGATTTGATATATAAAGATTTAGTTTTTTCCAGTGAATACATGATTGCAACAACTCAGACTTTTCATTAATCAAAATGAATGGCATCAACTTATTTCAGAGAGGGTGGGGAAAAAAATCCTTCACTTCCCCAGCCCACTAAAGGAATCCCAACATTTCAGGGATAAAAAAAGAAATAAAATGTAGCACTCATAAACACACTAACCATCCTGTCTATTTCCTTTGCACAAGTGTATATCCCAATAAGGATAAGACATGACTGAGGCTGTGATCTACTCCAAAGAATTAAAATAATTTAACAACATCAAGCTTCCTTCTTGGAAAAGGTGAAGATCAGTTCTTCTGTTTTGCTCCAAGTATAAAAGGAGCATTTGTATTTCAGACATGCAGGTCTTGTATAATGTCTTTACTGACTTCAGCCACAAAGTCTTCTTTGAGGCTACTACTGATATTAACCTAGTGGAAGAACTATAAAATCAGAAACACTACAGTTGTGTATGTTTACCCCTCTTCCTACTATTACAGTATAGCAGTATTTAGAGGGCAGATGGAGCTATTATCCCCTTTAATCATGTTTCATTTGTGAATCTCAGACCAACCAGGAAGACTAAGGGAATTTGTTTTGGATCACACTTTCTATGGGAAGTAGGAATAAAGTACCCTGCAAGTTGCTTTACATATCCAACAGAAACTCAACCAATATAAACCAAGACATTTCAACCACAGGCTGAGAACTTGTAAGACTCCAGTAGAAAACACTTTCCAGGTTAGAATGCTGAGTTATATAATGGCATAAGCACACACACCCAGAATCCCATCAGTAGAGTCTATAGAACAAAGCTACCTAAAAAGATAATGATCTCTGAAAATGCTTAATCAAGGTCTTCCAAGAATTTTCACTACAATTTTATCTCTTATGTCTGCATAGCTAATAAAAGCACACATAATATTATATACTTGCCCAGATTTCACAAAAGAAAGTAAACAGAGTTGATTGACAAATATTGATATGCAAACAGTATTTTGATACTTTTCTTCTTTCTGAAGTGACAAATATTATTTCCATAGCTACTGACCTTACTGAAATTTCACTAAGTTCAACCACTTTGAAAGCAGCTTTTGGGAAGCATCACGTAAAAAATAATTCCCTGAGGCATCATAAAGGTACGCCTTTAACCCCATTCAATTACATAACAATGCTCTGGCCTTAAACAAATGCAAAAGGTGCAAAATTCCAGAAAAAGGAACCTTTTCCTCTTACTCTATAAAGAATATGGGTAAAAATATTGGCTGTTTGTAATTCGATTTTTAAGAAAAATTCTATTTTTAACCTGCAGAGCATCAAGTGATATACACAAAGTGATATACTACAGCTATATTCAAACAAAAGCAAGAAACAAACAAAAACCACAGACAAAATAAAACAAAAAACCCCACAAACAAACAAAAAAAAAACTCAAGCAAAGCCACAGCTTGGCAAGTTTTCAAAATCCTTCTCTCAGAAAATTTCTGTAAGTCCGGTGTATTCCTCAAGGCCCAATAATATTTCAGGCACAGAATAATAGGTCTGGTATTCCTCAAGGCCCAGGTTTTCAAAGACAGATGCCCTTCGGAGGCATTATAATCAATTCCACTTAGGCTTGCAGACAGACAGAGCCTTCTGTATTGTGCAGGCCAAAACCTGGCATTAAACGCTCTTTTTTCATGAAACCCTTCTTACTGCTTAGCCGCTCAAATAGCTACAGGCTACTGTCACACATGTCAAAACAGCACACTTCCATTTCCATTGCTAGCCCCCAATTCAGCTCTCAAAACAACATTAGGAAAATTATCAAGACAACAGACAAACACGGATTACACGGTTGTTTGGGGCTTCTTTGCATTCTAGAAGTGCGACCCGGGGAATAAATAAAACACCTTTTACAGAATTCGAGTCCTCAAATAAAATTGCAGTAACTCCAATACACAAAAAATACTTGCCAAAAGAAATCATGGTTTTCTAAAAATACTACAGGTAACTAAAACACACACACAAAAAAAAAGGCAAAATCAAAAGCACACTAAAAACCCCCCCAAGGTATAAAGGGAACTAAAGATTAGGGAATAGACCAAAGCAATTTCCTATGCACCTCCTACCCCCTTTCCCAGCTCCCCAGGGAAAGACTCGTCCTCAGGAGCGAAGCAACCAAGCAGGAATCAGCATCAAAGAAAGGGGAGAAGAAGAAGACGCCACCTACCTGTCCCAAAGGCTTTGGCGACTAGCCAGGCGAGATTACAGGCGATTTTCGCTCGAGAGAAATCATAATGGTCAAAAGGTTTGATGGCAGGAACAATGAAAGTCTTCCTCATCTCCTTGGCGTCTACGGCATCCCCCATCTTCTCACAGGACCCCTGACAATCGGGAACTTACATGGCTCTTCCTCCTCCTCCTCCCGCGGCCGGGAGAGACGTCTGTAAATACGCCGACAGCAGCTGAGGGCAGCGCTGAGCCCAGCTGTCCGTAAAGGGCTAACGCCGCCTCCCGCCTTCCGCCGCACAGGAATGTAGCAGAGCCCGAGTGTCCTCTTCTTCTTCTTCCTCCTCCTCCTCCTCCTCGCTCTTTGTCTCAAGTCACTCACGCTGCCCCTCACCTTCCGAAAAACGGCCCCCGGCGACCCCAGCCCTCCCTTCCCTGGGGAGACCCTCCAGCCAGGGCTGGGCTCCCCAGGCCGCCGCCAGCCCCCCGGCGCACGTCGGGAGCCGCTAGCAAGGCCCCCACAGCCGCAGCAGGCCGTGATACGGCCCTACTCGGCCCCGGCAGAGGCGCCGAGATGTCAAAACGCCGGGGACCAGCCCCAAAACGCTGCGCAGCCCTCCGCGCCACGCCTTAGCAGCGGCAGGCAGCGCGCCGGGAGCAGTGTCGGCTCCCCCACCGCTGCCCTGTGCCCGTGACAGCCCCGCCGCCTCTCAGCGGGGGAACGCGCTCCCGTCAGCCGCCGCCGCTGCAGCTCTCCACCCGCGGCTGCCGCACTGGATGAGCGAGAGGCGGCTGCGCACGCGCTAACGCCACTGCCACCGCCACCGCCTCCGAGTTCGGGCGCCAGAGGCAGGGGCGGAGCAGGGGGAGCGGGCCGCCCACAGCCGCCCGGCGGCCCCATGGCGCCCCTGCTGCACTGGGGGCCTCTTGGCGCCGGGCCGGGTGCTGGCTTCGGGCAAGATGGGTATTGCCTCAGGTCTGGGGAAGCTCGGGCAGGCTGAGCTCAGCCGGAGAGAGGCGGAGTGTTTCCCGCCGGTAAGGGGGAGCCCGGCTGTGGGGAGAAGGGCGGTGTCCTTCGTGCGCGTCCCTCGCAGGCGTCGCCGCTTCCCACAGCGGGGCCGGGCGGGCCTTCCCGCACTCGGCAGTTGGTGGTGCTCTGTGGGAAGGTCGGACCAGCCCCAGCGCTGGGTGCGAGCGGGACTGAGGAGCCGCGGGAGCCGCGGCCGCCTCGGTGGGG
>WYDI02024782.1:3277-29358 GCA_009867235.2 Psittacus erithacus | reverse complement strand
TTTAATAGAAATTGTATTCCCAACAGCTCCCAACTGGAGCTGTTGGGAATCTGTTGCTGAGGGTTGGAGTCTGGGAGTAGGGGAGGCGCTGGAATGCTCACTGCACTCTGCTGACAACATTTTCTAATCAGCTGTGCAGGTTGAAGAAAGAGGTTTTCAGAGTTCTGAGAGGGACATAGACAGAAATGGTTTCTCTTTCAAGTGTAGGGGCATTAGATGAGACTTTGAAAGGGCCAGAGCCTTCCTGAGATCCTGGTCACAGCTTGAAGACTATTGCAAACTGTAGGCAGTAAATAAATAACCAGACAAAAGGCCAGAAAGAGTTAAAATGGGTGAAAGATGCCTGGTGAGCTCTCCTACTGCAGTGGGAATTTGGAATCTGCATTAGATCCACATTTGTGGGAATGTGCTTCATTTAGCTGAACTACCCTGTGCCTTGAGACCAGCTATTGTCATTTGGGATGCAGTATACCCTGTTCCCATTTAAGTAGCACCCTTAAATCTAGGGAACCTTACATTTCCTTTCAAATGCTATTCAGAAATGACTTCAGCCATCACTGAAATGAGAAAGGATGTTTTGTATTTCCCAAAAGAACTGTACTGTTTTTAAAAGAATAGGTTGTACGTGCAGTCTCCTGGTGTCTGAAGTCTGTTTTATCTGAAGGCTGAGTTCTGCCTGTTTGGAGAACAGTATGGTAGATCTGCCGGTGTGGTATGTAGGGGTACAAAGGTGACCAAAAGCTGTATTTTTAGTGAACTTGGTCATGATCACAGCATTTGCTGCAGTAATAGCATCCCAGGTAATAGGAACTTTCTGCTCCCACAGTGTAGTAAAGAAGGCAGAGATGGCTGTGAGTCAGTGGTGACTGTGCTCTGCAGTTGGTCTCACCGTGTGCTCTTCCCCATGTTCTGCTCAGCCAGGTCCATTCCCTGCTTCCTCACAAGCTTCCTCACATGCCGCTCAGGAAAGCAAGTACCAAAGGCAGGTTTAATCATGCCACAGTATTGCTGGAAGAAGTGTGCATTTACCTGATAGTGAAAGAAAATGAAACAACTGGGTTTTCAATATTTGGCCAGAGCTAAAATGATGCATTTTAAGAGGATGGAAAGTTCTCATCACTGCCAACAGTATATTAAGTCATCTGTCAACTGGAAGAAAAAAGCCCGAAGACCTGATTAAGAAGATCATGTTTTTCTCTGGAGGTCAGTGATATCTCAGATCAAGGATGTTCGGAAACTGTTTTTCAGTTTTTTCACAGCAAATGCAAGTAAGTATATTGGTTGTCTGATTATTTTCAAGGAACAATAAAAAACATTGTAACTTTTAAGAAAATCCAAACCATGATATGTTTCTGAACTACCTTCTAGCCCATTTATTGTGCTGAAGTATTATGGAAAGTATCACAGAAAAGTCCTTGATTTGGGAAATCAAAGGCTCTCATGTTCTTACTTTATCTACAGAAGCTTCAGAACTGCCTGACACAATCTGTTTTGTTGGACTTTATGACATGGAAATGTTTAGCCATGTCATCACAGCATGGTTTTTTTTTGCCTTAGACTGCAGTTGAAAGAATGACTTCTGTACTGTTTGGTCTGCAGAAGTATACCCTACCTATAATGTGTTGCATCAATTTCAGTCAAACACACAAATATCAAGAAGAAAAGTACTGAAGCCTGAAAGTCTGTTTTTACCAGTATATAAAGAGATGTAAGGGTCAAGATCAGGGAAGGTGCCATACCGGACTGTGTTCATCCAGTGCACTGTTTTCCAGTGACATTTGCTGTGAAGAAAGACACAACAGTCTGAGTCATTTATGTCAGAATACACTTTCTTGAGATTTTTCATTGCAAAAGATGAAACCATTTGCACAAGATGTATTCCTCTTGCTGTTTGATTGATGTTTAAAGGGCCCACAAGCTACTGCTCTGGCATGCCTGCAGGGATCCCACAGCGCGGCTGTGGTGATGCGGAGCCTTAATCAACGAAACTCAAGAGGCGAGTCACTGCTTGGGCTTGAGGTTGTTTTGGCCAGCCACCAAACCATCTTCTGTAAAGGACAAGTGGTGTCAAACACTACTTGCTTGTAGTGTAAACAGGGTCAGAGGCTGAAGTGGGCAAATAACACTAACAACAAACAGTGCTAGGCAGAGCCTGTAGCCATCTGAGAGGGTTGATGAGTTTCATGAAGCCAGAATGTGATCTACCCACCATACCATACAGGCTGAACAGAATTGTATGCATGGGCTCTATTGCTAGCTGAAGCTCTTCAGTCTGGTTTGACAGCTGATTAGGTGGTACTAAGTAAACGAATCAGTTATACTGAAAGGGCCAGAAACCCTTCCATTTGGAGAAAAGACTGTGTCTCCATGTTAAATTTGTTGGGAGGAAGAATGTCTCTGATGGCAGGGGAGATTTGCTCTTCGATGAAGTGTATCTGCAAACACTGTGCTTAGCATGATCTTCCTGCCTGGGCTGATGAAGCTGGTAAACAATCTGTGTGCCATCTAGTACTGGGCACAAGCCCTTGAATCCTTCATGACACTGAAGGCAGAGAAGTGACTCAGTGCTTCTGAATATGGAAAAAACACTGACATGATGGAGTTTTAGGCAGCTGCAGGGAGGGAAAGAGTGTCTTTCGCAGCTGAACACGTGCTGATCCAGGTGACTTGATCATGCTGAAGTCTGGGACGTGTTTTGGGCCATCTTGTACCTGTAAGAAAGGTCACAGTTCAAGATAGGTTTGGAGTGCTTTTCCTTCCTTGAAGTATGGGGCTCCTGATCTCAACATATCCTTCTCATTTTCCCGTGCTTCCCCTAAAACTCCCAGACGCACCGAAGTAATTTCTTACACACATATGTAGATGCCTACATCTGAGCTGCTCAAGACTTTCCTGGGATGAGCGTTGTGGAGATTGGGAGCTGCAGCCTCCATGTCTCTTATCTTCTCCTCATGCTGCTACAATGCAGCAGCTCTGCAGGTACTGCGCATCTCTCCAGGCAAGAGGCCAGAAAGCAGGATAACAGCACCCTGGTCCGGGGCAGTGTGGTCTGCTCAGATGGAGAACCACAGCTAGTATCAAGCTCTGAGAAACTTAAACAGTGTTAATGGCTTGTCACTTGCAAGGTTCATGAGGACATCTTGCTTGGATTGTTTTATTGACTCTTAGAAGTTGTTCTTTCTCAAGAAAAGCTATTATAATCAACTTACCCAAACATTTACTGATTTTTGGGATTAATCTTTTTTATTCCAAGAGAGGAATTTTACATCTGCAGTCTGTGGGGCTGGCACCGCATGGAAGCTGAGTGGTAGGCCTGGGAAGAGGGGCTGGGATACCACCAACATGCTGCATCTTGGCCAAACCAAAATCCTTAAATGACTACAGGCTTGTCCAGTGGAACTAGTAAAACAGTTTCCTGGAGTCTTGGCTTCATCACTGACTCCACAGTGGTGGTGTATTTATGGCTGCAGTGTCAGCTTATCTGCTGTTATGCACATGAGTGTCCATGCAGGAAAATAAAACTCGGATTGAAGTTTTTCCCATGGTTATGTTACTGATTATTTTATGTCTTCTACGGAGTGTGCTCAACACAGCGCTCACTCATCCAGCAGCAACCTTCATAAGTTATCTTTTCCTTACGTAGTTAGTTCCTTGCTATCACATAGAACATGGGATAAATGTGTTTCTCCTATCCCTTCATTACGTTGGGTTGAAATAGCTGACAGGTTTCAGAGTTTCTAAGCAAGGACAGACAGAGCATGCTCCTGTGAACAGTTTGGACACCTTTGTACCTTATTTTGTGGGCATTCCTTTGTAGGCTCTGAAGTCCTTCCTAATTTTTCTCATATGTAAGATGAAATAATTGCTATTTGTAATGTCAAATTTAATTTTCTTACTGTGTTTACTTGGATTGAGAAGTAGTTTAAATTTGATCTTCCTCTCTCAACAATCAAACTTGCTCTGAATCGTAAAGTTTTGGCATTAGACCAGACGTTATTAATGCAGATCATAATGCAGTGTGCAGTCCTGTGGCACAGATCCTTGGAAATGACCCTCATATTAGAATACAAAAAAAAAAAACCCAAAACAGAATATTTCAGGTATTTCCCTCAATGTAGAAAATACACCTTTTCCCTTCTTCTATATTTAATTCTTTTAAAGAGGCATTTAAATAGCTGGTTACTTTCGCGTACTTAATTTAACCACAGTGCTGATTTGATTACTTCAGTTCTCCTTGGATCATATTGAAAGGTTGTGTGTTCTGCTGGGATATTTTTCAGATGCAGTAGAAGCACCATTTCATCACATAGTTGCATGCATTTGGGACAAAAACTGCCGTCAGAATTTCACAAAGCCATTATACACATGCTCTGTTGAGCACTGGAGCTTGATGTTGTTAAAAAAATAACACATTTGATTTGGATTTGATACATTATTTGCACACAGTGAGTAGATTGCCCCAGTATACTGGTAACTGTCTTAGGTATTTGTGGATAAATGGTTTTATGCAAAAAACAAGACCAAACTGAAAACCAAACCAACAGAATGGAAATAAATCAGAGGTGAATCGTGATCCTAATCTTTTGACAGTCCTGTACAGAAAGGGAGCTATACTCTGCCACTTATAATACTGCTTTATTTTCCAGTCTCACAATGAATATTGGAAGGGAAGTGGTTGTTGAAAATGGAAGATTTATTCTGTATCCTCTGTTGTACAGAATGGGAATAACTTTCTGTTCTGTTACTCCCTGTTACTAGACCCTGGGTATTCAAATAGAGTATAGGGGCTACTGCCAGGGAAGAAATAGATACTGTATTGCTTAGTATCTCAGGGCTCTGTCTCCTACAGAGGTTTCTGCTTCTTATGAGAAGAGAGGAGCCCAAGATTTGGGGTTTCTTGAAGATCATGAGTCTAAAGGGGAGCAAGTACCCAGCCCTCTGAACAGAGCCAGATACCCGCCTAGGATCCACAGTCTCAGCCGTGTCCTAGGATTAAGTGCTTAAGCTGGGCTAATCCTTTCTTATTTTCTTTCTTGTGCGCAGTATTATTTACCTACAGCTTTCTATGTGTAATGCTGTGCCATTTCATAACTGCTGGATCTTCATGTCCTTTAGATGTGCCCCAGATGGGTGGGTGGGCTGGGAGAGGCAGAACACACTGAACTTTATTAATTGCTGAGTGTATTTTATTAATTTATTAATTGCTGAGCTGCCTCTCACTGCCCTTTGTGAATGGTTGCAGTTATCATCTACAGATCGGTGCTGAAGCTAAGATCTTCGTTAAAATTAAAGTTAAAAGGCATTGCAATAATACAATACTTGGCTGTTGTGGTAATCTGTCTTTTCAACTTTATCTCTGGGATAAGGACCAGCACAGACATAAAAACATTTTGTGTGGCAAAATTAAATACTTGTTCTTCAGTCTGTCTTGTCACGTGTGTGTGTATGCATGCATATGTTTACTCAAAAGAATCAGTTGTTCTGGGCATTAGTTGTCAAAAAATGCTGTAGAAAAAGGGTGTTTACGTGAAATGGGGTTGCATAAATGCAATATGGTTTGCACAGAAATATTTTAAAAATCAGCACAAAAGCAACTAACGATAAAAAGGAAAAACCATTCCTGCAGTACATAGGTCAGTCTGGTGTAAAATCAAGGACAAAGACCTTGACTTATTTTCTACCAGCAGTCTTCTTCCTTTCTGTGCCAGTGCATCAAAGGAACAGCGAGTTGCAGAGAGGGAATGTGGGTGGAAAACCTTAAACAAAAGCTGATAAGAGCAGGCTATGAGGAGAACATTGGAAACTTCCAGAGAGTTCAGATGTTCAGGGATATTTTCCACTGCCTGGCTAGCCAGTCCCCTTTTCTCCCTGGGCTGCTCTTCTCCTCACTGCCTAGCCTAGATCCTGGTGGGAACATGCTGGTGTTTCCACAAATGAAGCATTTCAGACATTTCCTTCCAGTGGGACATGCCTATATTGGCTCTCCTTGGTTCTGAATGCTGTGTAGTCCAAGCCAGTGAACCCCGCAGGATCCTTCCCCACTGCCTGCTTTCCTGCCAGGAAGCATTGGCTTTCCTGCCAGTCATCAGGACTGTCCCCCTTCCTGGCCAGCCACACTCCCTCTTCCCATGGCCATGGCTCCAAAGGTGCTATTTCTGAGACACTGTCTTCGTTTGGTCAGGGAGGTATCGATAAAATACCCTGCAGATGGGTTATCATTCTTTGTCGGGGACTCAGCATCATAACATCAGCACAGGCTGTTTGATTTGGTCATTTCGGGGGTTTGTTCATACCTGAAGTATAGGGTCCCATGAGATAGAAGCTGAAGTTGTACCAGCATTGTAGGTTCTCCCTGGTATAATCAGGATGCCAGCTTTTTTCACCAGAGATGTTTGTTAAAGTCAGCACAGTTGAGCAAAACAAGGCCAGGGAAAGTGTAAAGCCAAGGAGCTGTAGCCCAGTGATGCACACTGCTGTTTGGCCTCATTTTTCTCTAGAGGCAGTATTTTGTTGGTGTCGGTCAATTACTGATATTGTCAGAGCTGACAAAACCTGCAGAAGCTGGAAATTGTCACTGCATGAGTGACCAGGGGTCTCGCCAGGTTTTTAGAAGAGAGCTAACGTTCCCAGAGGCAAAATAAATTCCTTCTGGGGGTTGCTGAACGGTGTGGACTAACTGCACAGTCAGTCAGAGATTTCCAGCAGCACCTTAAATGCATTGCATTTTTCATTGACTTAAGAAACTTTCCTTTTTCAGGCATTAAAAACTTACAGAACAGGGAACTCGAAAATTCAAGTCAAGTTTAGCTAACATAAAAATCCTTTCCCATCTTTGAGGACAACTGAGATTATCCTCTGCCTTCCCTCTAGAGACTCGAAGGTGTGGGACCTGTTCCCTTGCCTGGGAGGAGACAGGTGAGACTTCCCTTATTGAGGTTTGCTGCTCAGGGCAGTAGAACAGGAGAACCTCACAGGAGGAATGGAACCATTTCCCCTTTCCAGAGTTTCCCCTGTGGAAAAGGAGGTTAAGCTCAAAATGAAATGTTTCTCTAGTGACAAGAGAGAAAAAAGACTTCTGGTCTAGTGGATTGGCATAAGGCATGCGTGCAAATCTACCTCTTGGTAGCTCACATTTCATGCTTGCACTGTTTTTCTTGAGATAAATTAAAGGATAAATTTACATCTGTATAAAATCTAACATTTCATTATCCAACTTCTTTATTAAACCCCAAACTATGCTTCAGGGTTTAGGCACATATATCCTTATAAAACAATGTAAGATATGTATATTATTTTTCTGCAGTGATAAACTGAGGAATAAAGAATATTTGCCCTAAGAAAGGTGATTGCTGAGGAGCACATGCCTTTCTCCAGAAAATGTGAATGTATAGGAGAGAGCTTTGAATGAATATGTATTATTTGCTGCTTTAAATATTTTATGCTGGCTTGTGGATAAATGTATGGAAGTTACATTGTCAATTAATCTCACACTTGAACAATGTCTTCTGCGCATCGTAAGCAAATCACAGCAATGCTAACACTTGCAGAAGATGTCATTTGACATTCTCTGTGCACTAATTTACATAAATTTGGAATTCTGCTAACCAGATAGCAACCTAAAAGGTTATGGTCTTACAAGAGCAGTGGATTAGAAACAGATTTTAACACTTCCTCTAAGGCATTTCACAAAGTGCTTTCGGTAGGCTTGAAAGAATTGCAGAAAAAGTCTTTCAGTGGCTTGTTACGAGTCACCTTCCCCGCAAGGCAAAGCAGTGACCTGGCAAGCCTAATGCTAACGAAATAGATTATTATGAAATCTTTCCACAGATACTGCATGGGTTGTTTTGGCTTTTCAACTGCCTATGTGCGTCAGAGTGCTGAGAACTTGGCAGAGAGCCTGGGCTCCGTGACACCTTCAAGCGTGTCATTGGAAAGCCCTGGGGTTTTGCATCTTCCTTGGAAACAATGCTGTGGGAAGTCCAGATCTACTCATCTGAGCAAAATTTACTCTTCAGCCATTGCATAAGTGCACTTGGGCTTTTGTTCCAGAGATTTGTGTTTAAAGATGCTGGGGGACTTACCAGTACATAATAGACACGTTTTCTTTTGTGAACTTGCCTTGGCTGCTGGGAAGCCAAGCCAGAACACTTGTGTTGCTCCATGCACTACAGCTTCTTGTCAAGTTGTTTTGACTAAAGATGATGTTAGCAGCTTCAGATAGTCAAAATAACTAGTTTAGTTCTGGGAACAGCAAAACTATGGTCCTTGTCAGAGGACCACTCTCATAGCCACTCTCATTGTAGCATTATGGCCAAAAGTAATTTGGATGTATCTTTCTGTTGCTGAGCATCCATGCACGTGACTGCGAATATTCATTATACAATTGAACAGCCAGGCCATTAATTCAGGTTCTTAAGAACAAATCTGAGGACATCTGGTTAGTCACTGCCTAAGGGTTGATCTAAGTCACCATGCACCGGTGTCTTGTCTGCTGATGGAGAGAATAAAAGTTGCCTGTTAGAGCGTGAGGTGTGAGGTGAGGTGTTTTACCCCAGGGTATGGCCTCTCCTGTGGCTTTGTTCCTGAGATGAAATACAGATAAATGCTCCCAAAAGCCTGGTGGTCCTAAGTGTTCTTATGGTGTGTGCAGAGCACAAAGAGACTGTTGTTCAGTGTGCGGGCTGGAAAGAAGGGAAATAATTGAAGAGCATTTTTCACCAACAGAGGTTACCAGGAGAGGAGCTCAATGTGCCTAGCAGGTGTCCCCCGCCAGGATAGGAAGGACAAGACCAGTTTCTGCAGTTTCTTGATGTCTGTCCTTCCTCCCAGCCCTTGCGGGCCAGGGTTGTTGGGGGTCCATACATGCCATTTCTGGGCATGCGTATTGTAGGAGCTTGGGACTATGTTTCCCATCCCCAGGAGCAGAGGGATTAGTGTGGCAATGGACCACTGTGGTTCTGACCTATACATTGCTTCCCAGTCTGCTATTAGGGCAGTGGTGGCCCTAGCCAGCTTGCTCAGTTCCCTTATGGTTTAAGCACAGTGAGATCCTCAGGTGGCAGGTTGCTTATTTTTCCAGCCTGCTGCTCATGATGGCTTCACATGTTCCACAAATAGCACAAAGGTCCTTAGCACACAGAGCAGCAGGACATTTGGGAACAGTTAACCCACAAAAGCTCAGGAATAGGAGTGGTAGTTGTTTTTCTTTAAGTGCTTCATTTAAAGGACTTGCATCCTTTCTCCTCCTCCACCAGCAGCACATTTCAGTCTTTGCCATCTTGAGAACTGCATGTACTTGTTTGGTGAGGCTTATCAAAAATATTCTTGGTTTTGCCCCTCTGGGCAGCTATTCCTATGGATGGTCCCCAGTGTCTGGTAGCTTCCGACCATCAGCTAACTTACTGCTTGGCTGCTCTTGCCAGCACAAGACAGGCAAATTCCTTTTGTCTGCAGGCTGATTGGAAGGAGCCAGCCTGGGGCTTCATTTCTGTGTTTGAACATTTTTAAATGACTGAGTGTCGGAAAAAATAAGCTTAATGCACTCAGAAATGCATTCGCAGAGGCTAGGAAACACTGGATCTGGATGGTTTAGAAGAATAAAGAAGAAATAAGGAAAATACTCCTTTGGTTGCTAGGATGCCTTTTTATCACTGAAATCAGTGTGGTTTGGGGTTTTGTATTTTTATTTAGATGTATGACTTATTTATTATGGTTAGAGCATTGCTGCAGTGTATTGTATTCGGACAATAGATTTAAGTAAATGAGACAGTTGGTTAGCTCTTTGATGTGAAAATCAGGTCTGAGGTATAGAATGAGCCAAGATTTTAGTTTTTCTTTGAAGGAAAAATAATGCAGAGAGTTAGTGATAGAAATCATAGTTATTCTTTACTGAAGATGCGAAAAGTGGCACTTGCTAGGACATTTGTCCCCAGAATTTATTCTGTTTGCATGGAAATACTTTGCATCTCATGCAGCTGAGGAAAGGAGTGTGAATCCAAAGCAGATATTTTCCTGCTAGTGTTACAGCCCCGGGTGGGGACTTTATCATCACACAGGGAAATACATGTCTGGCTCTTTGTCTTCTGCTTTTTGTGACAAAGGAATTCCCATTTGAATCGCTGTGCTCTGTTCAAGCCCCCTCCAAGCCTCTGGGTTAGCAGCAGTCAGTCTTTGCAGTGTCCTGACGTCATCCAGTGTATGCATAAGCTCTGCTATTGTCTTACGGAGAGCAGGGGCTGGGGATTGCAGTATCTGGTGGCTGCTACCTATTTATGCCGGCTGGTATCACGGAAAGGACGCTGGCCTGCCTGTATCTCTTGGATTTAAAACAGAAGCTCCTGCCTTTTCCTGAAGAAGGACCTTTGCTGCGGTTGCAAGGAAAAGCTGCTGCTGCTGTGGTGTGGAGCAGAGGAGGGGAGAGGAGGAGAGCGGAGAATCTGGCAGCTTGGATAGCCTGGACTGCATTGTCTGGCTTCATGACCCCTGCTGTGTAGCAGTCTCATCCCTACTCTCATACACTCCCTCTGTCTTCCACTCTTTTTTCTTCTTTCATCTTTAAAATAGCAGCATCTGGGGCCAGCCATGTTTGGCGCTGAATCTTCATGTAAGTAAATGCATCCCACTTGCATCCTTTTTCTGTTGAGAATAGGGCTTGTTTTATCCTTGCTGTACCCTCCGCGTTTGCATTCCCTTTGCTGTAGGTCACTGGCTAAATACTGCGGTCCTTGCCTGTTTACGAGGGGATGAAAGATGCCAGAGGGGAAGCATCTACCTCTGAACTGTGGGTGCACCCTTGATGCCAGCAGCAGGGCTCTCAGCGCTGCTGAATTCAGGCCACTGAAAGATGGGGGGAAAAAGGCAGTTTTGCTTGAATGTGTGAACTGATAAGATCGCATCTGTCAATGATAGGGAGTTGCAGACGCTCTGATGAATGCACTACTTGGGTGATATGTTTGGGGACTGGGAATGCTGCAGCATTAGATGGGCGAGAGCTGGGGGAGAGTGATTTAATCAGCAGGAAAAGAATATCTATGTCATTTGCCTCATTTTTGTTCCAGGGAAGGAGGAGGCTTGTCTTGGATCCCTCCTGTAACTGGAGAATCCAAATTAAATTAGGTAGAATTCTAAATATGATAAAATTCCAAAATAATAGGATAATTTATTTCTTTCTTCCTGATCGTTTTTGCTGGAAAATCTTAACTGAGGCAGTCTGCTATATAATAGCAGTGCAGACGCACGTTATTGAAGGCCAGATAGTTTCGCTTTAACAGGAGCAGCGATTACCTGCCTGGCAAATCTGGCCATGAAGGAAGGCTGAGGGTTTGTGTATAAATAATGTTGCTGGTGACAGTGTGGCTGTGTGGAGACCAGTCTGATCCAGTGATTGTCAGGTGACAGAAAAACAGAACAGTTGCTTTACACTGTTTTGTGCACAAATAGTACTGCATGTTGTTGAAAAGTGTCTCATTTGAATATGAAGCTGTGGCGTTTTTATGGTGTTCTAATGTGCAGCATGTTGTAATGTTTCCATGTTGTTAGACTGGGACCTGTTCTGTGGCTTTACTCTTCCTGGGAGGTGGTAAGAGCATTGGAATACCTCATAATCATGTCCTCTTGGCTGTCAAAGCCCCATGCTTCCAAAGGGTTAATCATTCCTATTACCTGGCTCTGTCAACTCTCCCCTCCTCTGCCACAGCGCTGGTCAAGCTCAGGCAACATAAACACAAAATTTGCCTTTAGGTTTCTTTTGTTTAGGGACATTGGTTTTATGCATGGTTGTAAACACGCTTGCAGCTTTGGGTCTGTGCAGTGTGAGCAGAGATGCCAAACGTTGCAGCTGCATCTGTTCATACCCTGCCAGATCTGTGAGCCCCATGTGCATCCATGGAGTCTGCCTCTGCAAAATGTATATTGACTTGCTGCAAGATAGCATCGGGGGTGTACCTGCCTTCCTGCAGAGGGTGCCTATTGCATACTTGGAAAGCAAAATTACTCAGTCTTGTTAAGCTATCCAGCCTTGTAGTCCTCTCTTGTTTTATGAGGTGCATTAATAGACAGCTTTCTTGTCAAATCAAGGTTTTGGCTAAGGTCACCAGTTGTACCACCAGCAGCTGTGGCTGCATTTGTTTCCATGGCTCCCATAAGGCAGAAAAGGGCAGCAGGACCTTCTGCAGCAGCTGCTACCTGTTTCCCGGAAGGGTCTAGCAGCATGATTTGCCTTTAAACAAGGGGTTAAATGCAACATGGCTTGTTGCCATTGATCCTAGCAGAGGCTGTGGCCAGTCCCTGCCTGCCCTCCCCAGCCAGAGGAAGGGGAAGGCCATGTGATGGCCTCGCCTTTGTTCAGTCCCTTTCCCCTGCACCTCTGCCTGGACCTGGACCTTGTTGTACCCAAGGGCTCCCTGGGACATGGGTTCAGGTCCTTCGGGCCAGGCTGGATGTGCTGTTGCCTGCTGCCATGGGATCTGGCGCAGGACAGGATAGTGGGGTGAGGCTGGGCAGCCCCCCATAACCAGCCCTGCCCACACCACTGCTGGGGAGCTGCAGGTTTGCTCTCAAAGAAGGAAGATGGCATCAAAATGAATGTGGTCAGAATGCAGTCGCAGCTAGTGGTTTTTGGCCTTCCCTCTCCTCTTGTCTCCTTCATATTTCCAAGCTGTAAAATGACAGCAGTGTGACTAGTTAGTGTTTCTGTCCAGCTAGAACATAAAATAAACAAAACAAAATAAGTCAATGAGATTCAGCATCATCTGGTCCTTGAAACACAACAGTAGCCATTTCTGCTGCTGCCCAAAACGCATGAAAGGAGCAAACTGCATTTGTCTTAATCCTCCTGTTTACAATTAGTATTTAGGCTTTTATTTCTCTCTCCTTTGATTAAAAACCCAAGAAAAATGGTCAGAAGCAAATCCTGGTTTAGAACCTTCATTCTGTCACTCAGTATCAAAATATTTTAACAAGTCAGCTCCCATTCATCATTCCTGGTTTTTCTTCTTGCTTTTAACAGCAGTCGGAAGGGCAATAAAAGATAGTCCAAGGGCTATTGTAGAAACAGAGGCATCTGCTTATCGCCTTCTGGATGGAAGGAAAGACAAACAGCAGGCGAGGCTGGCCTGTGAAGGGGGATAAGGCAGCAGGCGATCCACAAACAGCTGCTAACACTGAGCAAAGACAGCGTATGCAAGGCAAAACCCCCAAGAAGTGTCCGTGGGAAGGGCTGTGCTGTGCAGGGCAGTTGCTGGATGGACATGCCCAGTATTTTCCATCAGGCACATGTGCTTGTCCAGTTGCAGCCCCACTGCTGGGGGGCTGTCTGCATGGAGGGCAGCTCTCCATCCTGTGCTTCCTCTCCTGCTGACCTGCCAGGTTTATCTGCTCACTGTAATTGTTTCAGATGCTGTATGGGGTAAGTAGAACTTGGTTTGATAAAACCTTGGGTTGAAAATGAAGTCTTCTTGAAGGTGAGATGAGGTGGCGGCCCTACACTGAAGCAGGAAAGTAGTCAGGCTTCAAGTGATGAGCTGGGCCCCAAGAGAAGGACACTCAGTTCAGGGAGAAGAGATAACCCCAAGCCTAGAGGAAATAACCAGCAAAATGCCTTGTCTAACTCATAGTACTGGCAGTTGCAGGCTGACAGGAGTACAGGCACAGATTAAACTGAAATGCAGGAGCAGCCATGGTTGTTGGTGCTCACAAATGCTGGAGGTGGTCAGGGCAGCATGGTTTCACCAAATCAGTCTGTGTAATGGGAAGAAATGAGGCAGGATGTGGTTCAGAGCCTGTAAAGTGAGCAAAGAGGTGCTCAGAGAGCCATTTCATGCATGTGTGAGAACATGCTCTAAGTGTTCTTCAGGTACCTCAGAGTATCTCAGTAGGAAGCTGCGAGGAGGGAGTTGCACACGCGTGTACACTGCTCACCCCAGCACTGTTGAAAGGACCCAAATACCTGCTGTCAGTGTCTGAGGTGATGATCTCAGTACTGCTGCATTAGTTCATGCCAGAGTATTTTAACCTAGCAGCGACAATAAAGTGTGAGAGTTATAGGGAGGTTGTCTGGGAGGTGCTCTTCCATCCAGGACTGTTCAGGGAGGTGCTTGTGGTGGTCCCTGCCTGGCAGATCAGCAGCTATGCTTGAGCGGGGAGAGACTGGACCAGAGGAGAGTGGACCAAAGGGTAGGAGAAATGCAAAACCAAAGGGCGGGTGAAGCTTTCTCCCATTGCGAAGCTAATGCTGGAAGGCTGCCCTCCATGGGGAGCTGAGGAGTGCTGTGGAAGAGGGGAGACCTTGCTTACTTCAGTGTGCCAGAAAAGCTGCTGTGCTTGCCCCAGGCTCACTGTACTGTCTTCTGCTCTGTCAGTTCAGAAAATGCTGTTATTCCTGGGCACTTTTTGCCCCCCAGATTCTCTTCAAGCCAGAATGCAATAAATGGGAAAGGTTGCACCAAGGTAATTGATTTTGTGGCATCAGAAAAGTAGTCTTACAAACCCCTGCAAAACAGCAGCAGCCAACAGCAGAGAAATGAGAGATCTTAGCATCAGATATTAAGAACAAGGATGACCCAGTAGGCACAAGTGCTGCTGTCCTGGGCTGGTATGCCTGCCTTCTCCTTCCCCTGGCACCCATGGGAGAGCCAGCCAAAACCTGACCACTCCTACAGGTAGTCAGTTTTGAGCACATTGGCTCCCCAGGCTGGTTCACGGGGTGGCTAAATGGGCAGTGGCACAAAGGAGGATGGGACACAGCTGTTGAAACTCCGGAGAGATGTCAGCCTTGGCAACAGTGGGCTCCACTGAACCAGCAGGTGACCAAAATGCTCCTTTTTTTTTGAGTATAAATAGCCCACTGTTGTCCTGAATTTCCAAGATGAGCAATAATAGCAAGTATGGGTACCTGGCATCAGATAACTGCCACATTTTCACAATGATGCATGCTGGTTTCTCAGGCAACTGTACGTCAAAGGGAGGTTACAGGAACATACCAGAAGCTGTAACTGTAAACTAACGTATTTGGCTGCTGAGGTTCCTGTGGTTCCATTGTCCTTTGACCAGTTTAATTTACAGGACCAGAAATAGGGATAAATCTTTATGCCCAAGGACGACTGAAAGATTATTAGAGTTCCTTTGGGCCGTGTGACCCACATAGGAAGTGCAGTACATACAGTGAGGACTGTGTCATACTGCTTGAGCCAGTGTAGAAGCAGTAGTTTCATGTAATTTTGGGGTGATCAGTGGGTATGCCCAGCAAAAAAACCCCACTTCTTTGCAGGACAATCAGTTGTCTCTTTTGTCTGAGCTAGATCCCTGAAGCACCAGGAAAAGGTCTGTAATGTGCTACAAAAAGAGCATGTGGGATTCAGTGAGATACGAGTATTGCAGGTTTCAAGATTAATGGATGTCTTTCCTGTTTGGTGAAAATACTGATGTAGTAACATCACCATTTAGACATTTCATAGTGACCAGTGAGAGATTACAGAATCTTAGAAATGTCATATGTTCCCTATTGTAAAGGATAGGATGTTGAGGCTTTATATTCGGGAAATAAGCTCTACAACTACAGAGAAAAGCACTTGCTACCCAGAATCTGGTATAGCCCAGTGGAAAACAGGCTGGCTTTGCTGTTTGTGATCAAGGTGAAGCTTATATTGAGAGACTGACTTAAGATGCTCAGAAATTGAGAGTGTAAGTAAACCCATATTTTACCTAGACCAAGAATGTGCCATTGCTGTCCAGCATTAGATGAAAAGTATTTTAGGAGTTCCTATGGCTCTCCATGGATTTAATTTGGAAGTGGCATCTTGAGGTTTAAATGTTTTGATCAGTACACGGGAAGTAGAAGGAACATCCTTGTGAAACTACGAGGCAGCGATGCAAAACTGAAGTCTGGTATGTCTGACCTCTTTGAGAAATACAGTGGCTAGGAAGCTCTTTCCTTAGTGCAGTGGGACACAGGATGATGAGGTGACCCTCAAAGCATGCTAGATAGTGTTTCAGTCAAAGCAGGAACCTAAGTTGAAAACAATACAAAGTTGGTGAGCTTTTCAAAGGAAGTGTATGGCTATAGTGGGGACTTCCCATGTACATAGCTCTTGTAAAGGTTTGACTGAAAAGACAGGAAGGAGGAAAAAGTGATGGGAATGAGCTCTGGAAGAACATTCCAGAAGTGAGGCCTTGCACTGAAAAGGCCTGTAGTCTTTGAAGCAATGAGGCAGTTTTGAAGATGCCAGTGGAAAGATAATCCATCTCCCTTGGCCTCTCACATTTAACATGTCGCTCATTAGCCCAGTGATTTTGTAGTCTACAGTGATGATAAGATTTCATGTATGTCATCACTCCAGCAAATGCCAGCTTGCATTATACTGCTAAGAATGAGTCTTGGAAAGCTGTTGTGTATTTAGATTTCCTGCTGTATTCACCTTACTGTGGAAGTCCTGTCTTACGGTGCATCATGGAGTTTTGAGAGGATATGGGCTTGGAGTTGATGTGGTTGTGCAAGTGCAGCAAAAGGAAAATGTACTCGATTACATATTACAAAAGTTCCTGTATGGGAGAAGAAAAAGGAGATGAGACATGTTTCACTTCATGTCTTTGCTGCATTTTTTAAGAGTAATGAGGAATTGTGTGATGAAGACATAACTAGAAAGCGGATTTGAGGGGAAGGGCATAAACTTCTGCTCCATGGAGCTCAGAAGATGGCAACTGACTCCACTTGTAAGATCTCTGCTACGAGAAAAGGAAAAACTTCTGTAAGAAGGATATCATCCCAAGCAGAACCTGAACTGCATATATCACTGACTTGTTCATGCTTAACATGAGCCACACTGAGTCTGAACTGACTTAGCACAAGGAAAATACTGCTGGTTGCAAATATAAAAAAAGAAAAGAAAAGCAAAGCATCATAATTAGCAATACTGAAAGATGCTAAAAAGGTGTATTTAACATTCACGAAAAGAGCTGAATGTGGAAAATATTAGCACCACTAACCTTTTTTCCTGTCAGCTGCATTCATTACCAGTATTAGTAAGGTGTCCAGGACTGTCGCAGTGGCAGTAAATTGTGCTGCTGTATTTGCCTAATGGTAATACCCAGTCACTCAAACCATCCTTCTGCTGAAAAAATACTCTCAAGCTTCTATTTAGATTATCAAAGAGAATACAGTAGATCAGAAATGTCAAATTAGCTGGTAAAGAGACATGTCAAGTTGTGTGAAGATCACATGCTGTGCTTTATCATCCACAAGGACACGAGCCCAAACAAGTCCAGCTAAAAAGCCCTGGAAATCTTATAGGCAGTGAGTAGAGGCAGAATTCTTCTAGAGGGTTAAGTAAGCTGGGGAAAGTGTTCCTGTAACTCAGCAATGTATATCAGCCTGTCTGTTCTCTGTGTCCTCTGCTGCTTGTGTGGTCCATAGTGATAACTCCAGATAAGCTGTTATTATTATGTGCAGAGCGAAGAGAGTGATAATCAGGCTGCCTGTGCAGATGGATGGAGAAAAACCTCTGAATGGTGGAAATAAGATGTCAATTAAAAAGCAGCAAGATCTGAGCTGTAACTTCATGTTCAAGAGTAGAAATTCCTCCAGGAAATGGCCCAGCGCATGAACACTGAACAGGAGGATACAGTGTCCTTTGTTACAGAATAGGGGCTCTGTGGCAGTACAGGCGGGAGCAGATTTCTCTACAACTGCAGACATGCTGCTGATGTCTTTCTGAGGCTTTAGCTGGGGTGTTGTGATAGCACGAGGAGATGGCAGTGGGATGAAGGATTTCTCAAGTGTGTTAAATAAGACATACTACATCATTTACAGTTGCCACAAACTCATGGGACTACGCGGTGTTGCGCCAGCCCATAGGGATGCAACAGCGGCAGTGACCAAGAGATTAAGTTGCCTACCCAAGAAAAAGCACTGGTGGTCTGTCACTGCAGAGTGGGGTCCGACAAAGAAAGGGCATTCAAAGGCCTTTACATGGGACTTTACCAGTGTTATCTTCATAGGTATAAATATTTTTATGCCTGGGATTTCCACTATACTAGGATACACCTCCACACTGCAGAAGGTGGCACTGCTGTGGGCATTGTGTGTCACAGCCTGCAGTGACCGTATGAGTGCAGATAGACGTAACCTTGGGCTAATAGACCAAGCAGATAGGCATTAGCTCTGGGGCATTGCATGTATGCTAATGACTTGGAGTCTCTGCAGGTCTTGGCTGCATGTCAGACAGGAATGAAGCTGTAGATTTAAAACCAATGCCCTGTACTGCAGGAGTTCAGTGAACAACGTGCCTGGCATTTAGTTAGGTCCTGTCTTGTTCGTGTGTCTATAGTGGCATTCAATCAATTCTTCCATAAATAAACTATAGGTAAATAATCACACAGAATTACGTAGGAAGACAAGAGGAAAAAAATCATGTTTGGACTTGCCATCCTTAATAGCTTCCCTTTAAACACAGAGGCTTCCCTGAGGGAACAAAGCGACACTCTGATCTGGAGCATTAGCGCAGCCACCCTTGCTGTAGAGCCAGGTGCTGTGGGAGCAGCTGCTGCCTGCAGCCTAGCAGTAAATGCACGGCATTGGCATTTTCAGTTGTTCTCCTTTTGTTCGCTGATCTGTATGTACTCTGGATCTCTTCTGGTTTACACTGGGAAGAAAGAGGTGATTTGATGTCGCTGAGCAATCTAACTATGGTCAAAGGAGTTCAAAAAACATCCCAGTTTTTATTTATGTATGTACTATACGTGTATATATTTCTTAACATATTTTTAATCTTTGTTTTTACTTTGCCAGCTGTTGCAAGTTAAAACTATAACTGCCCTCTTCTTACTAGGGCTGTTAAAACAACCTGGTTGACCAGCTGTCAGATTTACATATATCTGGAAATCCAGCTGCACTCTGATCTCCAGAAGCATTGCAGACATGCTCATTGAAGGGGGTGGAGGTATGTCGCAGGCGTCACTTGCAAGCCTGCATTGCAGCTGACTCGTGCTGCCTAATGTACAGGTAAGGAGGATCATGCTGCCAAGCTGGCTTTCAGAAACTGGAATTTCATCTCTGAAAGTCAGCTGCTGGAGGTTATTGATAGCTTTGTTGCTGGTTTTGTTTTTTAATTGGCTAAAATCAGGCTGTTAGTCCTGGTTTTTTTCAGAAGTTCAGTCTGGAAATAACCTTTCAAAGGGAAAGATGCACAACTATTAAATCCTAAACTTGAATCATAGTTGCTGGGCTGTGCTTGTGCTTTCTAGCATCCAGACACACAGACTTTGCATCATTAATTAATTTTGAAGAAGGAAATGAGAATGAACAGTCAAATAATAGCAAAAGTTATTGGTGGATGTAGTCAGAATGAAGTCTAATGAAAATAAACTTGTGAACAGCAGTCTGAGACATACTATAAAAGAGTTGGTGAACAAGATTGCTCATGATAGGACAATAAATATTTTAGAACGTTTTAAAAAATCACATTGTTTCCCAGCATTTCATTTGCTTTCATTCTTTGCAAGAAGAATGGAGGGCTATCTATGAGCTAAAGTAGAGCTAACGTCCCTTTTACTGTAGAAAGTTGCTTTCTTATGGGCCTTATATATGAGCCCAAGGCAAAATATGGCCTTCATGGAGTCAAGTTTCATCTGATTGCTTCTGTGCAATGATTTCATGCCAGCTACAGTAGGATGGTGATGTCTGATAGTAAGTTAACAACAGCAGTTGTCTTATGGTACAAGTCACTGCAGTCAAGTTTGAGTATTGGCCATTTGCAGCTGGTCACCTTTTCTCCAGGAACAGCATGTAAGGGTGGTTCTGAGCAATAAGAGACTTGTGCTAAATAGGTGTTGAAAACATTTTTGCTGGATTTGTAAAAGTTTGGGCTAATTGATGAGTCTTTTCTGTGCTTACTGTTCTCAGAAATAGTATGTGATCTGTTACAAGGTTTGCCTGTACGTGTCCTTCCTTAGGCTTAAATGAAAGTGTGATATTTTTTAACACGGTTAATTAAGATGGGACAGAAAAACCTACACAGATTCTCAGTTAGGACTAGATTGAGTTAACAAAGTGTAGGTTTAAGATTAACTGAAATAAACTTTCTTAGCCGAAATAAGAATGCCCATGAACTATACTGTGTCAAAATGTGGGTGCAGGCAGGTCTGAGTGCTTTAAAGCAATACTCATGTAAAAATGGCAACATGGTTTGTTGGTTTTAATGTCCTTTGTAACACTTCGCTCTCAGGTTCTTAACAAGCACAAATGGCCTTTGATAAAGGGTTTAAATTTCACATCTGCCAAAGATGAACTATGGTTTGTCAGCATAGCATGAATAATTTTGTTGTTTTTCTTCTTGCTGCTGCTGGTGATGTTTCTGCAAAACTAACGATAGATAGCCAAGAAAATGGATGCTAGGTAGTGTTAATCGCTCAACCCATATATAAGGCCATGCTTCCCTAAGATGCTTCCTAGTGGAACAGCCTAGAGATATTTCTATTGATCCATAATAGCAGAACATCAACAATTCTGAGAGCATGAGGTGAGAAGAGCCTTCTTAAATTTATGAGGATGTTATCTGTCATAGTTCGGTACATAAACCATTGTGCAAGGTGGTATGAAAGTTAGTCTTTCCACCACACAGCCTACTGTTTGTTTTCTAGATCTAAATACTACACTTGAGCTGGTTTTAAAACTTAAGATTATGACAAAAACAGGAATTGAGAACATAATGTGTTTTGCAAGCTGTTGATCTGTGGTGACTGAAATAAGTTGAAGAAGAGCAGTTGGAAAGCTGAAAGAAGAGGTCAGACCATCTTAATCTTGAGCAATAAGAAAACTGAGGTGTAATGAGCTAGAAGAGAGAAGGAAGTCTGCAACATGGAAGATCTTGGAATAGTAAATTCTTGAATTGTGGGGGATTTGGAAAGCACGAGAGCTAAAACCTCATATGCTGAATAGGCACCCTGAGTATATATGTTTAAGAGAGGGGAGGATGAGAGAAGCTGTAGGATGGGCAGATGTGAAGAGGCCTGATGATGGAATGCTTAGTCCTGCCCACCCTTTGTTAAAGAAGACATGCTGCCATTCCCATGAAGAAATCAAGAGACATCCTTAAGATCTAAAATGTAAATGCTGGAAATGCTGTTGAAGTGATCCTAGTAAATGAGGCCATTTTAGAAATTAAAAGCAAGACATTGGCCTCCCTTTGCCCCAGTATCTAGATGAGAAGGTGAATGGTAAATAATTTGCCATAGTAAATGTTATCACACAGTCCTTGACTGCTGTGTGAACACAAGTTTATCATGTCAGTGGAGCCAGTCCCCCTGCTCCTGCTTGGGGTGGCAAAATAAGGCAGTGTCTCTTGGCCTGGGGTGGTGACCCAGGGTTGAGGCGGCTGACACAAATCCTACTTTGTTTCCAAATCTGTTCAGATTCTGAAGTGGAGGCAGGCTCCTTTTGCCTACCCTCATTTTCCAGTGGCAGTTTTTGTGATTTTCACTAGGGCTGTCAATCCTGACTGTAGCCTGTTTTACTGACAGCACCAATTAAGTAGCTAAGCATTTGCTCTTCCTCCCAGATGGTTCTCTCTTCAATACAGGAAGCAATCTGTGCTGTAACAGAACGGGCAGGAGCCCAAGCTGTAGTCTTGTACACAGATTGGTGCAGCCTGCCGTTTGAGGCTGAATTAATGGTGGGATGTGACTTAACGGTGTAGTTAGGAAGGAGCAGAACTGGAGTGGGGTGGGAGCCGGGGAGAGGAGAAACTGCCTGGTGCTGTTTTGTTTGTGCCTGGCTTGCTCCTAATCCTGCTAGCCATTCAGCCTTGATGGCAGCAATAAGCCTGAGTACCAGCTGTGCCTTTCTATGGGCTGCCGTGTTATTTTCAGCTCCTGTGAAAATGAGGCATTTCCATTTAATTTTTCCCCTTCTCTTTCTCTAATGAACAAGTGGGAACAGCAAATGCATGTATGCCTGCCTTAATGATGGCTCCCCTCCCTCCAGCTGCATTTACTGTCAGATCCCTTTCAATCCATTGCTTGGTTTAGATCTAGCATCTCGTAGTTCAGACAAAATAACTGAAAGTCTCTGCTTATTGCTGAGATCCCAGCTGCTCTGCAGGCATTTTTGTTCAGAACTTGGATTTCTGAGTGCAGGCCTAGTCAACCATTCAGCACCACCAGTATGGCCCCACAGAGACTTTCCTGCTGGGTCGTTTTCCCTTTATCCTGAAAAATCCCATATTTTCAGGAACTTACTGGAGAAGACACTTGATTTTCCTCCCTATTTCTCAGAACTCTGAAGGTAACAGTGGAGAAAATGGCTGAACATACCACTGTTTCATGTGCTGTATGATCACCTCCAACAGTCAGTGTTCCAGGTTCTCCCTGGAAGCTTAGTCTTTACAGTCTTCAGCTGTAAAAAGCACCATGCTCTTCTTTCCATTACAGCCCATACAGCATGCCTGATAGGTTGCCTGAGCATAAAAAGGTGCACTGAATTAATTCAGTAAATCTGAAAAAGGCCATTTCTCAGACTGTGATGGACAGATCAGGTTTAGAGAGCGTGATCTGTTACAGAGAGGGCTTAGCTAGGTCTCTGGCATAAACAAGGCAGAGTCCAAAGTATAAGTAGCCAGGATCAGTTAACAGATAGGCATTGAATATTTTGAAAGTGAATATAAATCTGTTCTGAAGCTAATAGACTTTTTTTTTTGACAGAATCCCCGAAACAGTAAGAAAGATAAGTAAGGCAACAACAAGCCTGTCCTCCTGTAGAGGGGACAGACATCCAGGGAAAATAGTTATTGTTATCTATGACAGGGCCTTCAGTTATTTGGCTTGGTGCGGTCTATCATATTTTTATCTTGAACCTGTCACTGTATTTGTTGCTAGTGACTGACTCCCAGCACTGCATGTGGTTTGGCCGTTGGGGCTCAGGGTGATGCACCATGCATCTCAGCACCAGAGTTACTCCTTTTGTCCACTACAAACATATCTGGCTGTTCTTGGGGCTCCAGACCTTGCTATGGCCACTCTGGTTTGTGTAGTTACAATTCATGACATTATCTTGGAAATTGTTCAGTGAATTATTTTGTTAAGCACCTAGTTTTGAAAGGGGGCTTCTATCAGGTGCCATTAGGTAGTTAAGTTTTCTGCTCAGTGGGGTTCTCTGGTCTCTGAGTGGACTGACAAGGGTCATCTTTAACAGGTAAGGAAGAGAATTTGACTCTTCAGCTCCAGCTTCACAGCTGGAAGCACTTTCACTTCAGTACATCTCTGTGAAATACAGTGCTCCTTCCAATTCCAGTCACTGTTCCCATCTGCTTCAAGCAAGATTTCAAAGTTGTTTAGCAGCAAGTGCCTGTGGTGAGTGGAAGAAGGTAGCTGCTGTGCTTGCAGGGCAGCACTTGCTTACAGCAATGGCAGAATTTATGTTGGCCTTATTTATACCCCCATTTTTGTGTTCTCTGGTTGTGTTCATGTCAGTTACTGGGTAGAAGTATAAGAACACATGCTCCTTTTTTATGTAATAAACATTTTAGATGTGCATACAATGTTTATTACATATAGCTTGTATGTAATAATGAAGCTGTACATTACCTTTTCACATCCTCCTTCAGGGAGAAGTCTAGTTTTCAGTAGTGGATTTGGTGGTTTCTGTTGTCAGCTTTAGTGTTGGATATAAAGCGAGGAACTGAGTCAAGGCAATGAAATGTAGCAAATTGGGAACTGAAAACATCAACTTTAAATGCTGTAATTTGCCAAGTAGAGATGTTTTAGTCATTCTCCAGTCAAGTTTTAGCACTAGTCAGCCAGTGGATGTTTCCATTGCTGAATCTTACTTTGATTCTTAGTATCATTTCGTGAAGGAAAATAGTGGTTTTGTCATTAATTTGATCCTATTGTTTAAAGTAAATCAGCAAGTTACAAAAAGAACCCATTTCAAAATTGGTTGATAGCTTTAAATCATTATTTTTTAACAATTCTTTTTCATTCCATAGTATTTCAGCAAGGCATTAATGTGATAGCAGTCGAAGTTGAGGTACTACTTGTACATTTAGATTATAGTTTTTCATCACACCTTAAATTTTATTCTGTCACTATTAGGCAGAATCCTGGAAAACACTGATGTTAGAGAGCTGAGACAGGGAAAAAGATGTATTTTCTGAATAAAGGTAGTCAGATGCTGCCTGAGAAGCCATTAAAGAGATAACAAATGTCCATCACATTACATCTTCTCCTGTGGGCTGGTAGTGCTGAGGCTGATGATCTAGACTTAACCCTGAAATGTCACAGACATTGATGGCACAGACTGGCATCGTTTTGCCCCGCTTCCATGTGTGACCCTTAGGCTTGTTTTCTTGCTGCTTATTCTTCTTCAGCAGGAGGATGCTCTGGGATAGGGACCTGACAAAATGGAGTCTTGGAAGTGCTGTCCTTTAGAATCTTCTGTTTGGGCAAATCACATCTTTTTTCAGGCTTGAGCATTGTGTTTACAAGAGGATTCTCTTGGGTGAGAGTCTTCAATATCTTCTTGTATTCAGAAGGTATACTATGTTTTTAGTCTTTGTCACTGATTTAAGGTATGCTTCCAAATGTACACACTGTGTATATGTGTACTGGTATGCTTCCAAATGTACACACTGTGTATATGTGTACTTTTATATAGGTGCTTTCTAATAGCGATATCCATTTTTATTGGTGGGTGATGCAGTTGAAGAGTGTGAGACATGAAGAGGTCATTAAGAGCTCAGATCAGTTGCCTGAATGAGGCATACAGATACCATTTCAGGTGCTCTAGGGTGTATTTCACTTGGCCTCCAGCTGTTGGTCCCTGAGAGTAAGTATTCTGTCTGTGCCTTATATCAGTGTATCAGCGTCTCAGACAGCTTTCAATGCACATGCTTTGACTACTGAATCAAGCTCTTTCTGTCACCAGGGGTTGTCTTTTATGTTCTCCTAAAGAGATCTGGTCATGTTAAGTAGTGTGGGAATCTCATATTCTGCAGGGTTTAGGGCTTTTTTGTTGTTTTGAGCAATAGAGAGTGTAAGTTACAAGGATGATGATAAACTTGGACTCTGGCAAGGCATGTGTCAACTGTTGCTGTGATTAATGCCTGCTGCTCAGCAGCACAGGCTTGGGACTCAGGGAACATGCTGTACTTGACTTCTCTGGCTTAGAAATGCCCTCCGCTTGCCATTTGCAAGCAGGGACAGACAGAAGACAAGCATTTCTTCCCCTAAATATGGGACTTGTTATAGTTTAGTTGCTTGGCAATCCACTTGACTGTAAAATAAGCAGACTATTAAGCAATGCTACTGGTTTCCTTCCTTCTATGGCTTTGTGGGATATCCTGTGGTCTTTGTACCATTGGAGCCTATGCAACCATCTGTTTAACTGAAGTGAGAGAGAGGCACTGCTGCCACAGGTCTGTCTTTGGGGGAGAAAAAGTCACTGTGTTTTCAGGTGTTCCTCTTGTTGTTTTTTTCTATATGACACTGCATTTCTATTCCTACCACTTCCCTTTCTCCTTTTAAGCTTATTGGCAGCATTTGTTGCTGCTGTCTATAATTACGCTTGGCACTGGGAGAAGGAGAGACACTGAACGCAGCAACTGCCTGTGCCTTCCCTGTAGGTACTCAAAGTCATGTGTTAATATAATGACTGTGCTAGATTCCTTCCATTTATTTTCCTCTGATCCAAAACAAATTCTCTTCTCTCAGCCCTTTAGGGACTAAACTCTAACTCTACCTCCTCCCTTGGTGGAGAAACACAGAACCAGCTACTACTGTCAGTTACCATATAGTATTATATCATTTAACACATAAATATAATGATTTTTATTTTTTAAATATAGTCAGTTATTTATTTATGTGGCTATCTGGTGACTGAAGCAGTCATCCACGTGTAAAATCTTGACAACTCCCTGAAAGATGCAAGTGCCTTTTTGATCCCAGGTAGATAGCTGTACTTCCTGTGATCAAAATAATAATCATAATTATTCACTGTCCTGGGTTCCGCAGCAGCAGTCGTTTTTCTCCTTCTTAGTAGCTGGTGCAGCGCTGTGGTTTTGACTTTCAGCCTGGGAACAGCGCTGATAACACCGATG
>WYDI02024781.1:0-28897 GCA_009867235.2 Psittacus erithacus | reverse complement strand
GGGCTTGGAGCAAGCTGCTCTAGTGGAAGGTGTCCCTGCCCGTGGCAGGGGTTGGAGCTGGAGGAGCTTTAAGGTCCATTCCAGCCCATTCTATGACTGTGTGAACAAGGGTCCAACCTGAAAAAACAAACTGAAGAAAAGAGGAAATGTCCCATTTCCTCCACCAGGAGTTTTGGTTGTGTTCATGATCTTGTCATGAGCTGTGTGTGGGATGGGGATGCAGGATACGGCTGAGAAAAGGGGCTGCTAAAAGCAGCCTGAGTGTGAAAACACTCCTGGGAACTTCATCATAGTGGAAGTGCATTATTTGCAGGGAAGTGCAAATCTGCATGTTCCAAATAACTTTAGGGCATTGTAATAGTGATTCCAATGGTCACGATACTGATAAAAAAGGAAAAGTAGATGCATAGAAGTCACTTCAATGTGGCTGGGCATCATTCAGTGTGGCTGGGTATCACTCAGTGCAATCCAACCCACCAACAAATCCCACATATCCACTCCTCTACTTTCATTTCTGGAGTTTGTAAGGCTAAAATCAATGCATGTATTAACAGAGGTAGTGAAAAGCAGTGCAAAGAGTTTGGCCAAAGAGCTTCAAGCATCTGTCCCTTAACAGTACTGAAGAGAAACCCATGGCCAGGCTGCCATGACGGTAGAACTTAGCAAATCCTTCACATTCCCAGTTCTCAGGAGATGCAAATATGTCATATAAAGAGAATTTCATCTCTGCTGATGATCTTTTGAAAAATTGTAGCAGAAACCCCATTTTTCTTCCCCAAATTAAAGAAGAAAAACATTGGAAGAGGGTTAGGTCAGCTCTACGAATAGTCAAAGCAAAGATGATGAGGAGATGAAAGCCACTGAACCAAGCGAGTCAGCAAATAGCTGGGGATAACAGAGAATGCCGGGTAGGAGAGGTGCAGCTCAGGAGAGGGTGTTTGGGGTGGGAGGGTGAAACTCCTGCCTGATATTAATAGGTTTGGCTCACTCTCTGTCCTGAAACATGGTCAGAAAGACATGAAAACAAGGTGTGTGAAAAGGAAGGGCTGCAAAGCCCACTGCGCCAGCCAGGCTGGGTGCCTGCATCCCCTGATAACGGGGTTTGGGGCCACCACTGACCACCGCAGGGTTTGCTTGGGGAAGGTTCTCCCTGGAAGCTGGCACACACACATTTCCTCTTTCACTCCCCAAAAGACAGTGAAGTGCCCATGTTTTGGGGAGCAGGGGGGTGTCTGTCAGAGGTGGCCGCTAAGTGTGGTCCTTGGATTTGCATTTGGGGTCCTTTTGTATAAATGGGGTGGTTCTGGAGTGAGTCTCAGCATCTCCCTGCAGACAGACAGCAGCACTGCCAGGACCACAGGCTTGGTGATGGGGGGGCTGTGGGTAGGGCAATGCAAACAGCCACAGCTCTGTGTGCAGCATCCATCCTTGCTGGCTGGCCTGAGGGCTGTTTGGCATTGCTGGAATAACAGCATGATCCAGGGACCACCGGGTCCATCCATCCACACTGGTGGGAGGGGAAGGACACAGGACAGGTTTGGATATGTGTTGCTGGCACTGATAATGGGCTAATTTTCTTAAGCCCTATTTTGCAGTAACACCCGCATCCCATGGCCGACAGCATCTCTCAGCCTCTTAGGGCCATGCAGCACAGTCTTTGCTTTGCACTTTTTAAAGCTTATCACAGTTTGCTTCCATCCTTGCTAAGCCTGAATGGCTGCAAAGGGGATGCTATCCATGGCAGCATGAACACAACCCACTTCAGATGAGATGGGGCTTCTGCCCTTTCCCTTCCACCTCAGCATCCCTCCTGCAGTCCCCTCCCCAGCTGGATTTTGCAGCTCCTGCAAGAAAGCAGCCCCTCATGCATTATCTATCCATCTTGCAGAAGATGGAAAGTGCTTTACCATTTTTCCAGGGGTCATCTGATAACCTTGTCAGGCTTAATTGTGCCATAATCAAACCCCTTCCCCCCCGGCACAGGGCAGGATGAATCAGTCACGAGCAAACACGGCTGACACCCCAGCAGCATGAAAGACGTGAGCTCACAAATCATCAATTAAAAATGGGAGCATCGGGCAGGATGCATTTGCTAGCAGAAAAAGGGAAAACAAAAATGAAAGTGTTCTTGGCCCGAAAAAGAGCAAACACGAGATGGAGGAAGAGGCATTAAACTGCAATGATCACGGAAGAAGGGCTTTTCTTCAGCTGTGTTTCCCCCCTCCTCAGTTAACAGCGCTGGGTTTTGGAGTCCTCCCCGCTCTGCCCAGCACGGAGCTCTGCCTGGGCTATTCAGGACACTCAACTGCTACCTGTCTTTAATGCACCAAGTGGCAACTTGGCACAGAGTTCAGCACAAACCTGCTTGGCTGATTATTACTTCTGCAAGAAGAGGAGCTGTCCCTGTCACCTCCAATGCACCCGGTGACAGAGCAGTGATGGAAACCTGTAACTGCACCCCAACACCCTTCCCTTGGGCACACAGAACTGTATGCCCCAAAGCAGAGGCACAAACCATGCATAGAGAGCCATCACAAACCCATCGCATCGAGGGGTGATTCCCCCTGTGGATCCACTGCTGGGCAGGCACACAGGGCAGGGGGAACTGAGGGGTGGCTCTAAGCATCATTGTGCGGTATTCCAGGGATTGTGTCCTGCTCCGAACAATTTGCTGGGATGCTCTCTGTGTGAGCAGGATGAAAAAGACTCAATTGAAAGTCAGTTGTTAAAGCTGCATTTGTCTTGCCAAGGAAAATCCAAAGCCACTTGGGTTGTCCTCTGTGCTGGATTTATTTTCCAACAGACTCCCTTCCCCATACTAACCTGGAAGTGACATACATGAGCAGGATTTAAGTCATAAAAGTGCTGAGTTTTGCATCCCTGGAATAACCTTTGGTTGGCATCCCAGGGAAGAGAAAAAGCACATGTGAATATTAACCTGAATGCTCACCCAGACTCAGGCTGTTTTCCATGGAAAGGTTCAGGATCCCCCCAGTAAGCATTTGCCTCTACAAATCCAAACCCCAATGCTCCTGTTTGACAACTCTCCACCTCTTTGTAAATGGCTGATACAGTCAAAGAGGTGATGCTGATCTTGATTCCGCATCATTTGGATGATTCTCTGGGGAGTGCTGCTGCAGGTTCCCTAGGCAGGAGCTACAGCTCCAGCACCAGCACTGCTGCTGCAATGGGAAACATGCAGACACGCTCCTTTTGCTCTGCAGTGCTCAGAGCACATATTTTCCAGGTCCTACACAAACAATCTCTCTGCTGTAAGCTGATAGGAGAAGGGTGACAACTTTCCTTGCTGCTACCACTACGCCAATCCCCTGCAATGGGAGCAATGCCCTGATTTCCAGACTCCTTTGACCATTAACCTATGAGTGCTTATTTATCAGCAAGGATTTCATGGGAAATACCCCCATTAATCCAGCTTTCCAACAAAGATTCTACAATAAATATCCCTTTAATCAACCTTTCAAGCCACTGATTTCCAAAAAGAAAACTATAGATTATATGTAGATATTTAATAGACTTCCTCAGTGTGAACCAAAGACGGCAACCACCCACTGTTCCCTCAAGCCGTGATGATAACCATAACAACACCAATTTTTTCCCTATACAACTGTTCCAGAAGGGCTGCCGGACCGACCTCATTTCCTGAGATTGGGAATGCCCTGCAGGAGCAGCTCACATTAAATATGGGAAATGACTGCCACCTCCAGCCCTCTGCCTGCTACTGGAGCCAGCAGCTCCCAGCCCGCCTTGGGTGACTGGGGGAACCTGGAAACTTGTTTTACTGCTTGCTTGTCCCAAAGATATAAACAGTGGGGCTCAGAGAGCAGAAACACGAGATGGCAATTAGCCCAGAGCTATTAGCTGTGCCTGAATATCATATACTCCAAGCTTCCTTGATCCACTGGAATTTATATGACTGTTAATGGGGACTGTAAATTGCTGTCAGCGGGGAAAACTCAATCCATGCTTTTTTGGAGAGGTGGAGGGATGGGGGGAAGTGGGCAGGAAGAGGGGAAGGTGCCCCGAGATGGACACGAGGAGCTGTACAACAGCTTTAAGGCACTGCTGTCTACTGGCATGTAACAGATAATAAAAATATGGTTTAATTTAGAATGTAAGGATATGGTGTCAAAATAAAATGTCTCAAGGACAAGTAGGGAACATAAAAAAGTCATAGCCCATGCAGTGAGCATCAGCTGCACATCATAAAAATACATTAATGGTATATTTCTTTAAAATAAATATTCATACTTGGGAGTTTTATGAGAAATAAGAGTTTAAAATATTAAAAATGGAAATTTTATGATGGGGGGAACGTTCAGATGAGGGTGATGGGAACAGAAAGAGCGTAGAAATAAAGCTCTGGTGCCCTTAGTAGTGCTGGCAGCAGCCTAGGGCAGTGACTCTGCTGTGCTGAGTAGGGTTCCCACCAACCTCGCACGTCAACTCTCCCCTCTACACACTCTGCATCCATGGAAAGCAGTGGGATTTTTTACTGAATGGGAACAGTCAGGCCCCAGAAGTCACAGACACAGGCACAAAGTAATGTTGTATCGTAAGACAACAGGCAAGCAAAGCTACTTAAACCAGATCATCAATGGAACTGATGATCTTAAAGGTCTTTTCCAACTTAGTTGATTCTATGATCCACTTGTGTGCCAGCGGTCAACAACTAAGTCAATGAGAGAAACAATGCTTTGCTGTCAAATCCAAATGTTAGAGGCAAAAGTAATTAATCTGGCCGTGGATCATTCTGTTTTCATACTGGACTCGGAGAAATGTCCTAGGAAGAGGTTGCTGCATCACAGCATCTCCTCGGAACTGATGCCTTAAAGTCAGAGAATAAAGACCTCTGTGGCCAGTCTTCCTGGGTTCATCTGGGCTCTGGAATAACAGACACCCATGAGTTCATTTTTATCAGGGGAAAATAGCATTTGAGTCCAATGACTAAAATATCCCTTCCTATTGTTCCACTTCTCTGTCAGCCACTGGGAAGAATAACCTGGCATTTCCTTCCTGCCCTGCCATTAAAGCTCACAAATAGGGAATTTCTAAAGTATGATCTCCTGTATTTAGTCATCAATGGGACGCAGCTGTTGATGGTCACTGCTTGGAGGGATGATACTTTTATCTACACAAGGACATTTACCTGCACCTCTTCTGATTCCTTAAAGGTAAAGAGATTTTCTGCAGAGCAGTAGGGTCCAGAAAGGATGAGCATTGCTTGCAGAGATTGTATTTGGTTTCTCCTGTTCAGAGGATGCTGCTCCCAGGTGCAACCTAAGACAAAGGACCACTTACACAGTGTTTGGGTGCACAGTCAGCTGCCAGCACACCCCCAGTCTGGAAACCACAGCTCTGGAGAAAGGAGGATTAAAACTTATCCAATCCTCTTAGAAAGGCACCTTTCCCCCAAATATAAAGACAAATTTGGACACCATAAATATTAATGCAGAGTATATCACACTGGTGTAGTGTAACTGTTCATGATGCATGAATATTAACACCCTACATCTGAAATCTCTCTCGGGGCACTCAGGGCCCATTAGCAAACCTTCGTGGCTCACAAGAAGAGGTCCTTTCCTCCCAGTATTTAAAACCTGTGTTCAACCCAGTGTGCAAAAATTGCCACTGCGAGCACTACTGTAGCAGAATTCTAGGAGGAATCTCCTTAAAATGAAACAAAACCCTGTTCTCTTGGTCCCCTAATGCTGCAGCAACACACCCAGGGACCAACTCATGCAACTGGGCTCTCCAGGAGGCTGAAGGTGGCATCTCTTTCTCCCGTGGTCCATGAAACGTGCCTACCATTGTCAGGCTGCTCGGAGCCTTGTGTGGTCCATTATATTTTATGCCGGTTTCCTAAACATTCATAGTTAAATAAACTATGATAACACTTCATAAACATTTTTCTAACATGCGGAATGTTTGACATGAATTTCAGCTATTTTAAAACTAATAAACAATTGTCAATCGGACGTTGGAGACTAAGCAGAAGCCACAACTGCTCTTATGGAACATCAAAGGCATAATAAACATCTGATTTCTTTTTTCTAAGCGAGGCTTTTGTACTTCTGCATATGAGCCTCCGTCAGAGCATGGAGGGATGAGCGCTGGGTCTGTGCGCTATTGCTTGTGGTGCATCGGGGTTTGAGTGAGGAAGAGGAGATGTTAAACTCCATAGGATCAGATTGCACCGTAATCTCTAGGTATCTGGGATAAAGAATAATCAAAGCCAAGCAGACGTCAGGCTCCTGCTCTGCCTGCTGCAGATGCGCTTCTTTCTCCCAGGTCAAAGGCACCTTGCAGAGATGTTTGCAGCATCCCTTATTGTGCCATCCCTCCAGCACCACTCCTAGAGTGAGCGTGTCTCCACACCAGCACGAAATCAGGCAGCCTGCGGCTGAGAAGCTGCCTTTAGGAGATGGGGAGCTGTGCAGTGATTCTAGTCTGACTTACACGCTAAGTAGTGGTGGCTCAAAGTTCAACCTCCTTCCTGCACCAGCTTCCCCACTGCTACATATCTGCAAGCGGGAGCAGGGAAGGGAACCAAAGGCATCCTGATGGCCACACAACTCCCTCCCCATAGAGCATCTCTGGAGGATTTTTACTGCAGTATCAGGGCACATATGGGGTCCCCCAACATTCCCATCCAGGCAGGGATGGGAGCACAGGACCAGTGCCCCACAGCCACCCCAACCACTTGCAGCTCCTCCCCAGTGCAGGACCAGCCCTTTGATCATGCCCCACTGGGTGGGAAAAGGAGACAGCTCAGAAAAATATTTGTCAAGAGAAACACGACGTCAATGGAATATTTTTTTCTGAGGAGTGCCCTGGGTTGGGGGAAAAAAAGCTACTTTAGAATAACAGCTCATTTAGCAAGAGATAGGCTGCTCCTTTAATCTATTGTTCACGACATCCCAACTGGTTAAAGGCTTCCCGGCCCAACAACAAGAGCTTGCGAGCTTTAGAGAGGAAACTACCATGCTTAATATTTATCTCTGGGCACATACATCAGGAAGGAGGCACTCGCGGGAGCAGAGCTATCAGGCCTGTGTTCATCTCTCCTGTGCCACGAGGGATGTGCGATTCCAGACAAGATGAAAGTTGTTCCCCTGTTTGGGATGATGATGGATGGTGGCTGGCGCTGGGGGAGGAGCGCTGGGATTATTGTGCTGCTTTATAGAACTACGGAGTTTTGGAACTGAATCTAAGGGAACGTTGTAGAGTCCCAGGGCCAGATGTGCTAAGAGCTCCGGGTTTTGTCATGACACAGGACAGAAGCACTGAAGAAGTCCTTTAAAGGACTTATGGGGGCTTGGGATGCTCTTGCCAAGCCACTACAGAGATGGGACCCTCAGTACTGGGCTGTCTGTGTGCCCTAAGCAGCTCTGCCACCCTGGAGCCCCTCTGCCCTTATAAACCTTACTACTATTACTACTTACTGCCCTTATTGCCCAGTAAAAACTGAGAGGTCCATAGGATGAGAAACAAGGAGGTTATGAAGCCATCAAGCAGATATCTTGCCCTTCCCTAGCGCTTTCTGCAGGCTCCAGGTGTGATCCCAGGGGAAACCACAGCAGGTCCCCTGGCTGGATTCTGCTCCACTCCAACCAGCAAACCTCTCTCTAAATCCCCACCTCTGCCCGTGCAGATGCCCCGTGCTGCTTTTCAGGCTTTGCTTTAGTCCGTTCCATCCTGGGATGTCTCTTCTCACTGGCACAGCCCTGCCTCTCACATCCACACTGCCGCTGTGGCACCGGAGCTGCAGGAAGGTTTTCGGCTGCTCTACTTCCCTGTGCCGGGGCCAGCACCCAGTTTTTCCCACCGGCAGGAAAAGGCTGGTGAGCCCCACTGGAGCCAGTCTGGCTGCTTTCGGCCGAGCTGGGCGCTGGGGCAGATAAGTAAACACTTGCAGCACTGACATAAATTACTTTAGTCCTTGACAGCAGGACACTGACCAGGGTCGCCTGATAAGGGAGGGAAAGCCTTGCATGTCTCTCAGTCCCACTCAGATATTTCACAATAAATGTCACTGGGAAAGAATAGACACTTCTGTACCCATTAGGCAGCTGCATGTTCCTGTCACCTTGAGAAGAAGGGACGCATTGTCAGAGCTGTTGGAGCAGGCAGGAACCAGCTGTTAATCTGCTCTGACATCCTTTTTCACAGAGCAAGTGTGTACGGGGCGTAGGGAAAAGCCAGTGGAAAGGTGATTAAAAATAGGCCCTCAATTAACACCTACAGGGTCTGTCACTGCACCACCGATGGGGAGCGTCAGCCAGAGCACCAGGATGGAGGCATCACCTCCTCCTGGTTCAGCTCCATCACCCCGCCTGCCCCCTGCCTCAGTTTCCCCTCAGCATGGGTCACATTGTCCAAGGGCAGGAAATCCCTGCTTGCCTGGAAGCTGAAGTACATCTTGCCTTGAAAGGACCATGGATCACCCAAATCACCCTTCAGGGCTGAGTGTTTTGGGCTAGGGCTGGTTGCTCCTGTCCAAGTGGCATGGGTGCAACGCTGATTGAACTGGATGGACCAACAGTGCTTCATCTGGATGAGTCTTAGGCAGATCTCGCAGTGATACCTGAGGATGCCACCAGCTCCAGCTGGACACTGTGCTCCTCTGCCAGTCATCACCAACAGAAAGCTGCCTGTACCTTCAGCATCAGTACCCAGCTCCCTCCACCAACCTGGCTGAGGGGCTCCTGTTCCTTATGGACCCTCTTGCATGGCAGCTCTCATTGCAGGGGCTGCCCACACTGATGTGGTGCAGAGAGGCTGGTGACACGTATCTGGGGAGTCAGATGTGCCCCATGGACAGCTATGAACTGAAACTCCTGGTGCGTCTGCCTAGGAGAGGACCTGGGCATCACTGTAGCTTTATTCAAGGCAGGCAAGAAAGCTGGAGCCTGGGCAGGGAGCAGTGTCCCTGCTCTTCCATAGGTGCCCTGGAGAAAGTGGGCTGCAAGGCTGAAGATGGGTTGGATGCTCATTCAACACTTCTGCTTCAAATCTCCCAAATGAGAGACCTCTGCATTCACCCCCTCTCCTTTTCTTAGTGACATTATTGACCAATGTACAGATTTCTATAGTGGAAATGGGTTTGATTTTCATCCCAGTGGGTAAGGTCATGGCAGACCCCTTCCTGGTCATCTAAGCCCATTGCTTACAGTGAGACTCTGCTGCCCCAGCTTTTGCTCTCTGTAAATCACTTGCATGGACTCTGCCAGATCCTTCATCTCTTCTTGAATTCCCATGCCCTGCAGATCTTCAGGGCTTTGCTACATGGTCTTTTAGCTACAGGTCCCTTTTATTTCTTCAGATATAGGGAAATCTTGGGCAGAAGACCTCTGCTTAGTGTCTAACGCATTAAGGATACTCATTAAAGGGATATTCCCCTGTTATCTCATGCCTGATCTCTGAGGAGGATGCTGGCCTTGCCAGGGCTCACCATAGCACAGCCTGTGCCCCCCAAGCCCCAAGCATCCCCAGGGACCTGGCCTGGGCTCCTGCCTGGGTAGGACAGGTCTGGCCAACACCATGAGCTGAAAGCTCCCTCACAGCCCCATATTCAATATTCGACTTTGCTGCACTGTTTAGCCTTTTAATGTAGTTCTGCTTATTTTTATAGGTTTCCCAATCTGCCTCCTCCCCACATTGTTTATATTTTTGGAAAGCCTTCTGTTTAGTGCTTGTAATACCCCTGACGTCCTTTAGCTGCAGTGATCTTCCCTTGCTCGCTCCTCTGCGGAGACTTAGCTGGGATTTGTTTCAACACTAATCTCTCAAGCTGTTTATTAAACCACCTCCCGATTTATCTGCAAAAGAGTTTCCTTGAACTTATAAAATTTCAATGAGAATTCCTTTGGGAATTCCACATTCCCCTCTTACAAGCACTAAATCCTATTTGTTCTCAGCGTGAACCCCCCTTGGCTCGTAGCCTGGAAGAGGCAGAGAGCGTGGATGCACACTGCAAGTAAGCGGCTCCGTTTGCCCCCCTGCCCCATCAACCTCCCACCTCCAGACAAGGAGACTTCTACAGCTGCTCTGCTGAAACCATTTCTTTCCTTTTCACCCTCAGACTTAGCTGCTTGCAAAGCTTCCGCATTCTCCAGGGTGAGTTTTCCTTGTTGGTTCATCCCCTCGCACCTAGTTCCAAGCCCGTAACATGCTATATAATTCCTCTTCCACCTTGGTGTTTACATTCTTCAGATACTTTCCGCTGCTTTTCATGTCCCGGCTCATTCGGCCCTTTGCTGGGTTATACCCGGCTCCTTTCATCTTCTCCTGGAGGAGCAGCCTCCCATCCCCTGCTCCCTGCAGCAGTGGCAGCACCGGCCAGGCTGCTTTCTTCTTCCCAAAAGTCTCGTCCACCCATCCCAATCCTTCCATGATAAGCTTTAGCCAAAGGACAGGCTTGTTCCCTGCGCCTAGATCCCTGTTATCCGGCAGCCTTCCCAGCCAGCTCATTCATTCCTCTTTGTGTAAAGGTCTAGATTGGACCAGGCAGTGTTTTATACCCATTTCTCATTCCACAGAGAATACAATTAAAACCCTCATCTGAGAGGCAGCCCATGAATGCATATGGTAAAGCTCCATCCTTCCATGCCCAGCTGCTCTACCCTAATTCCCACATCACCACCAGAGCTTTTCCTAGTGCCCAGGGCAGCTTTCAGTTAGAGATGAGGACAGAAAACATTTCACCCATCTGGAAAGAAAGTATTTAGTGTTCAGCCCTTCAAACAGTTTTTGGGCTCTGTTAGAGGAAGAAAACTCTTTAATGGTCCATATACCAACAAATGTCACATTGGGGGTCCAAATCCTTCCAAGGGTTCTACCCTTGATGTCATTTGATGATATATTTACTATAGCAAAGGAGTGGCAAGTCAGTGGCTGAGTAATACAGCTATAGAAAAGGAATGACAAGACAGTGATTGGAATAATGCAGCTATGTAGAGAACTAAAAACTACCTTATTAGTTTAATACACACCATTTCCTCCAACACACAGCTCCTGACTGAAGTCAGCCAAAAAAAACAGTCCACCTACTTATATGCAGGACACTTCAAAGAGAAAATTAAAAGGGACAAAGCCGATATGAGAGGATGAAGACTCCCAGAGGGTCCTTATCAGGATCCCTCTCAGTGGATGTTCCCATGTTTTAATGGAATAAAAAAACAAGCAATGACAACAAAAAAGCCCCGGAGCAGGAGCCTCTGTGGCTGATAGAGGATTTTCCTCTGGCTAGACACAGAGTCTTTAGGAAAGCTGTGGCAGAGTGTGTGATCATTAAACACCTTCAGATTCCTTCCCCGCTGCCAATCACGGCATCAGCAACCGCCCTCTTCATGGCGTCTGCTGATCCCACTTTGAAAACCTCCCCATTTATCACCGCTGGGAGAGATCCTGCTGAGACCGCTGGAGCCTGCTGCTTGTCAACAGGGCACCTTATCTTCTCCAAACATTTACTTAACCCTTTGTCTGGCAGAGCAGGAACAATGGGAGCCTGGCCACGGCCCCGTACTGGGGATCCCAGTTCTAGCTCTGCTGGTCCTTGCCTGGCTGCTGGCATCTGCAGTGGGCTGAGCAAAAGGAGGATGCTGGATACCATCCTAGTTCCAGCCTCCACCTCCATGGAAAAGGTCATTTGCAACACAGTGGAGCAGTGATCTATTTCTTAAAGCATTTTCTCCCAGGGGCAGATGTACAGGGGGCTTTTCTAACTCTAAGAAACCAGTGAAATACAACATGAGTAATTCATATGGACCCTCAAAATCAGCTTTATCAGCCCAGAGTTGAAGCAACTCTATTTGAAGGAATGATATCGCCTTCAGAAGATGCAGATCTTGCTGTGCACTGCTCTAAAGAGAACTTAAATTTACTCTATACTCATTGCCATTGCAGGTAGAAGTTTCCAGATGTGTCCTCACTGAACAACTTATTTCAGAACAGCTTTTCCTATAAAAGCTGGCTTTCTTAAGAACTTTCCTGTGATGTTGCAAGAGAATCAGAGTTACAGGTTCCCAGTGGAGATGGGTCAGACACTTGCCACAGGAAAATGAGATCTCAGTTCTTGACCTTCAACGCAACAGAAAATAAACCCACAGGCCAGACCCTGGTCCCAGCAGCCTCTGATGTGTACCTGCTCCTGCTGTGCCACCACTTACAGAGTTAAGCAGCAGTGACGAGGAACCTGATGCCAGGAAGGATGCCCATGGGGCCACAGCTGAGACATTTTGGCATGAAGAACCTCAAGGCTACACATGCTCACTTCATAACAAGCCTCTATCAGCCCTGCGGCAGCTGGTGGCAGGTACAGAGGCACTGGCTTAGCAACACAGAAGGATAAAACCCCATAAAGAACCAAAGGACACAGAGATGAGCTCAGTTCTCCCAGCTGTGAATGACCTGACTCGCTCAGCAGCTGCACTGAGGACAGTAACAAATAGCTGTGTATTTGAAACCCCATTTTAAGTCTTTGTATTGCTGCTGTAATGCTTTGCGCTGTTATCTGTGACAAGAGCTGGGAGTTCACATCTTTATCTAGGAATAAAGACTCACAGATCACGGCAGCGTTTGACAGTATGACAGCCTTGGGAAATCTGGGATATGGTTAGGAACAAACAGCCCTTCCAGCACAGCGGTGGTGGCAGACTGATGCTCCTTTCTTAATCCCAGTCCAGTTTACCAGCTTCTCTGAAGCTGTTTTAATTAACTGTCCTTCATGTACTTGCTTAGCAGAGCTGGGAATGAGGCTGATATGTGCTTAAGTGTTTCCTAGTACTCCAGCAAGTAATGCCATCCAAGCAGTCTCCTTGAGCCATCTGGAGAGAGTATTTTCCTAAAGACCTGTGACCAAGAGCTAACGTTTCTTCATTGACTCTCTATTTCCACCTCCATTGCTTGTTCTGCAATTTTGGACAAGGAACACGCAAGCTTTCTACTGATAAAGGAAGACAAGATTTCCTTGTCTTATGTCATGGTCTTTAAAGGATGTTGTGATAGGGAGCAAAGCACAGAGAAATAGGTCAAAGAAATGGTGTTATATTTGAAGTGACATGTGAGAAACAAGCACCCATGTTTATTCGTTTGCTAAAATAACCCCAAACAAACAAACAAAACCCCAAAGATATCCAGCATAAAGAGGTTCAGATAACTTCGGATCTAGAAGGGGCTTTTGATGGCGAAGGAAAGCAGACTTTGGATGTAGCTCATACAACATTAATCCTAAGAAGAAGTATAGGAATGTGACATATATTTAGCCAACATGCCTTGAACTATAGAGGACACTGCTGTGTAACTCATGAATATCATTTCCTTGTGTTTTTCTTGAGAAAGGCTCCCTGAAGTTGCCAGACATCTGATGTGTTCCACCGCGAGTGAAGATAATCCGTCTGGCACAGGGCACGCAACCTTTTGTTTGCATGGAGCGTTGCTGGACTGACTGCTGAAGTGGCTGTCACCCTGCAATGGCGAGCTCTCCCCAAGCTAAGTGACATTCCCGTACCCTTGGCAGCACAAGTCATGTTTCTCCAGTGGTGGAAGCATTCAGAGGAAAGCTCCGCATGCTTTGGCAACGTCAGCTGGGTACCTGGCAAGGATCACTCAACACCGCCTGCCCTTGCTCCATCCCACATTGCCTCCACTATGATAATAGGAGCCTCCAAGCTCCTAATCCCAGCAAGCAAACTTGGAATTGCATCAATCTTTAGGGAAGAGAAAGACATCACTTTCAGATGGGTGAGTTACGGGATCTCCTAGCTAATTTAGGACAGAGGGGACAGACCACAGTTCCAGCTTGCCAACACAAGCACAACCGTGATGCACAAGTTTCAACATGAGCACAGGGGATGAGACACACTGAAGGCAGCACAGCTGCCATTACACATTGAGTTATCGCACAGTAGTCCCACTAATGCAAATAAGAATTTAACAGCAGCAGTTAAAGATGGGCAAACATTCAACATTGGCATTGGGCTGACAGCACACCCAGACCATTGCTGCTTTTCAGGGGACATCACCTGCTGTTTAGGCGATAGGATTCAGCCACACTCCTGAGCTCCACATAATAGCATCAAAGATAAGGAAACCCCTTTGGGATCATCAGAAGTACTCACAGGATTCTTGGGGCATGCATGATGAAGCAGCACATCTATGGCAAGCTCTCCCACCTTTCCTTGGAGCCGGTTGTGCAGGAGCAGCAATCTGCCTGCAGAGACACCAAAACATCACTGATTATGTGATAGCTGACAGCTATAGCATCGGGTGCCTCCACAGGTAAACTTTGGCTCCTTTAGGGGCAATATTCTTTAGAAAGAAAGGACTAGTCTGAAAATGCCTCCTTGATTTGGGGCATTGAACAGAATAAGCTGGGTCTTTTCCCCCCCATCTGAGCTATTTTTGTTTAATTCAACAGAGAAGCATGACTATCTGGAGGAAAAAGCCCTTGCAGTGCTTTGTTCTGCAGCTTACGTAAGTCAAATCTCATCTTCAGGCTTTCATTTCAGAATAGACACATCTGCATCAATCCCACCAAGACAAGAACTGTGTTTTGAGTCACCCTCTTCAGATCCCTGCTACTCCAGCTTTACGCAGAGCAGTAAGTTACTCTGGCGGTAGCAGTGTTGGGTAATAAGAAGAGAGTTATGAAGCAATGGGAAACAACATGAAATGCACCCAGGTTTGTCATAAGGAATCTTGGGAAAGGTTAGAATAGAAAGAATCTCTTAAAAATGCTCAGCAAAGCTGGGGTTTAGCTAATAAAGCAGCCAGGATTACCACAGTAATCCCCTATGCAGATAAATAGCCGCAGGTGGAGCTGAATAGGCGAGCTTCCCTGGACCATGTCCTGCCAAACTTGAGCACAGAAACCCTGTAGGTGTCACGTCCTCCTCAGGAATTTGGGAGCAGGGACAGGGCTGTCTCAAACCAAAGCCACACAAAGGAAGAGAGGTTTCAAGCCTCTTCACTGATGAACGAAACACTTCTGGCAGAAGCCAAAGTCATTTCAGACCTTAAAGTCCCACCCTAAGACAATACATAACAGACATAACAGTGCAGAGGCCTAACCAGGAGCAGCTCCGTGACTCTCACTGTCCTTGCTTGGACTTTGAACCTCATCTGCTGCACATCAGGAGGGCAGCAAGTATCCACATGGGGGTAAATGCTGCATCCTCAAAGGTAGGTGCTGCTTACCTGACCCCAGCAGTGCCTTCACCTTCCCTCTCCACCAGCACTCAAGCACCTAAATTACCTCCCTTATATAGCCCAGCCCCTCCAGCCAGGGCTGGGGGAAATCCTGCTCACTCTTAAAGTGCTATCCAGATCCAGCCCATTCTCATTGAAACAAGCTGTGCTAGAGGGAGATGATTGCAAAGGAAAGCTTTGGGCAGTGACTGATGGATGTGTTGCAGCCGGGGTGGACATGGGTAGTGCCCACCACTCATTTGGGCTACATAGCATTCATGGAGCATCCTCTGCTCCACATAGGGAAGGACTGAATGAGTATTTTATGCATAATTAGTCATATTTTATTCATTGTCACTTCTATGAAGTGGCTCCAATCTGCAGAGAATTAGCTGGAAAAGCAGGAACTTTTTATACCCCTCTTCCTTAATCAAAAATGCTTCAAGTTCCTACACTTTTATTGCTTTAATATTCCTTCAGATCCTGTTCTCAGCTTGTTCCTCTACCTGTCATGGTCTTCTTTTAGGCATCATTTTGTTATCTCTTATTTTAACCCCAAAATGGTGAGGGAATGCTGCATGGAAACAAAGGAAAAAATAGTGGGAAATAGGCCCAGCAAATGGAGTTAAGGAGAGATAGGAAGAAGCCAGGGTCTGTCAGCTCCCCGGGGCCCTGCAGGGTGCCTGCAAATGACAAACAGCATTTCCAGAGCATCAGGCCAGGTCAAACACGTTTCTTGATAAACTAATGAAGTAAACGTGTTGAAACAATGCGAGCGTGACTGGGTGCTGGCTCCTCTGCCCGCTCTGCCTGGGGCTGCTCCTGGGGCAGGAGGCAGCCCTGAGGCTGCTGAGGAGGGTACAGAGTGGGTAAAGTGTTCTTCCAGGGAGATGGGACTGAATAATGGGCAATGTGGGAGTGGGTTATGACCAGGAGACCCCTTGTCACTGCTCAGTAGGGGATCTGCCGTGCCTGCTTGAGGGAAGCTCAGTGGGTGCCCATCTCTGGGGCATTGTTCTGCTGTTTGGAATAAGGGTCCCCTTATGGGATCTACCTGACAGAAGGTGTGGAGGCAGGTAAATAAGGGCTGCCAGGCTGGACGAGTTGAGCCTTGGCACTGGGAGTACTGAGGGATGTGTTGCAGGGACCTTTGGGTGATAGCTCTGGGTAAAACAAGCTGCATGTATTTTTCAGTTATAACACTGGTGCAGTTGGAGTTGCTGGTGAGAGTGAAGAAGAGGATGGTGGTGGCACCCTGGAGAGGAAGGAAGCCCAGTGCATTCATCACCTGCTCTCTCAGGTGAGCTGAGAGGCAGGCTGAGCTCATTTCTGTGTCCTGATGGATCTGAGCCATCCAGTATGTTTTCATCTAAAGCCTTCTGCGCCCATCTATTCAGTGCTTTGCAGCCTTCTTCCTCAGCTCGCACATCCACTCCGGACCCTGACCAGTGGTACCTTTGAATTTCCTCTTTATTTTCCACTTAAGAAGCATCCATGACTTCAGCACAGTGTCCCCAGCATATCCCTCATTTTGTGCTTTTCCTGCAGCCAAAAATAGAGAACAGAGTCTCAGGAGAGCAGTGCCAGAGCTGAGGACACAGTGGCTGCGGTCTGACCAGGCTGGGGACTCCCTTCCTCCATCTACTTGGGGCCAGATCACCGGCAGCAGCAAAAAGAAATACTCCCATCCCACATGCTCGCTCTCAGGATGAAAGATTACATCCTATCCTTCCTTCTCCTCCCTCTCTGTCCTCCGCTGCCTTCCAAATACGATGCTGAGCCGCGTGTATCCTGAGCAGCGTTCACTCAGACATGACAACCTGGACTTGACCCCTGAGGTTCTGGCTCCATCGAGTCTTCCTGGCGGTTTCGGGCAGCAGGAACCTCTGTCAGTGCTGGTGATGGATGGGTTCAGTGGGAGAGAGGACTACAGACGAAAAGTCTCTCAAACACAGCGACAGGCAAAAAGAAAATAGACCCTGAGCAGCAGCAGCTTGTTGTGAGCAGAGCTCATGGTTCACTGTTGTAAAGAGCTGGCCATTCTTGGGGCTGCTCAGTTGTCATCATCCTTCCTGCAGCCCATGTTGTAAATGAGAGCTTTTTCTCTTGCTCAGGTGTATGTTGGCTTTCAGGATTTCCTGCTTTTCAGCTTAACAACCACCATGTGAAATAAAGCAAATCCTAGAAACACTGAATCACAGAATGGTTTGGGTTGGAAGGGACCTTAAAGATCACCTATTTTCCACTACCAATAGGATGGATTGGGGTAATGGTTTGCACTGCGGCAATTCCTGGTGAGAGGCATCCTGGAGACTGGTCTTGGATACATCATCCTCTTGACTCCTCTGCAGTGTCAGTGCAGACAGGAGAGGAAATAAGGGCAGAGGAGAAAAGATCTGACCTTGTGTTTCTGCCTCTTTTTCCAGATAAAACCATTTCCTTATAAGAGACACACACCCTGCAGTCCAAATATTAGCTGAGTTTCCATTTTGGACAATGCTATCATCAGCAAACCCAATCCCAGTACGTGTTTGTACCCAGCTCTATTTCATGGCATTTTAACATTGAAAATGTCTGGTTTTTAAGACTAGCATTTCGTTTCTGTACCCCGTGCAGAAGGCAGGGTCATCCAAAGTATCATGACCCATGGCACTGGACTGGGGAAAAATCAAATCAGAGGGACAAGTCAGAGCAACCATTTGCTGCTGCCCTGGTTCCATGTGCCAGGACTTGAGCAGACCAATGCTGTTTCTGGGGACAGCTCATTTCACCACCAAAACAGCAACAGCAGCCACATTATACAAACCATTTCCTTCAACCAGGAGGTTGAAGACTAATCCTTTGGGAATACTGACTTCAACCAAGGAACAGGGGTTGCTGTCGGACAATGACTGTATGTGCTCCGAACCCTTGCCCTTATTGCCTGTGCCCTTATTCACCTGGTGCTTTATGACGGGTTATGCTAAGATACATGAAATTTAATTTCCGGTTATTAACCCGCGGGCAGGTATTGCTGTTTTCAGAGGAATTGCATTGCTTCCAATTAGTGTTGCCCTTTGGTTTATGGTATGTTGTTTTTCTTGAAAACCTTTGAACCAGGCTGTACAGCAGCTGAAGGGCATTCTGGGGCTCTTCATAAAGATTAACTCTTTTTAGACAAATACACACGCTGATTAATCTGTGAGGATTGCGCCGTTGCAAAGGAAGGGGATTTCAGGATACATGAGATGCCTCTTTGTTTTCCCCTCATATATTTTTATGCTTTCCTCTTCCTGGGCTCCCATTTTCCAGCCTTGCTAAAGGAAATGTCCTTCTTTCCATTGCCACAGCATGTCATGACAGAGTCGCCTTCAGAAGCTTCATTTATCAACTGCCGCTTTCCTAGAGAAAGGCTTTGGGCTGCCCTTGCCCAAACCCCTGTAAAACTTGCATGGAGAAGAGGAATCTTGTGACATCAAGAGAAGGGAAATGGGGGTTATTGTCACTTAGGAACAGTGATATACAGATCTATTTAATAACTTCCTGAGTCTTGACTCTCACTGCCCATCTTTCCCCATGCTACCATGAAACTGCATGGCTCCCAATCAGCTTTAGGCTTTCTGCTTGTTGGGTATCATTCACCCACACCCTTACCTTCAGACTGCCAATGTATCATACAGATACAAATGCAAAAGTGTCTTCGATGTACACATTTTTGCTCTGACTGCTTTTCAACTTGCTTTTATTACTACATTACACTTGTACCACGCTGCCAAGGGCTGCAGTCTCCCACGTTCGTTTATTTTGTGCTTTCATTGGACATTCCCTGGTCAAAACACTGAAGACCAAAGGGGAAAAAAAGGAAAAATTAATGTAGAAAATGTAGCCTGTATTCCTGACTTTCAGCCAAGCACTTCTCCGGGCTTCTTGCAGCTCCCACAGGACCAATGTGGTTTGCAGTGTGGGTACTTGCGCTATACCTCTGCAAGGCAAAGTGATGGGGGTTTGTCCAAAGATGACAATTCAAAATATATTATTCTTCCTTTAATTAAGCTCTTTGCATGAGCAACACCTGAAGTTTATATTCCTCTTATTTAATTCTGTGGCACACAGTCTGTGCTGTTGTTCCACATATAACAACGGAGCGGAGCTCTTGATTTCCAGTAAGATCACTTAAGGAAAAGATTATTGGTGTTTCCAATTAGTGGATGGCAACTTTTCTCTTAGGGCACTATGCCAATCAAAGAGGCTGTTGAAGGTGATCCCACAGCTAACAACTGTCACTGCTGCAACCTCTCAAAACAATGCCAGCTCTTTATTGGCTCTTTACCACCCAGGCTATGACTTGGTGCTAAGCAATAAACCACTGATGGAGCTGAGCCACCCACCGCTATGTTTTTATCTAAACTCTTCAGATTGCCCCTGGCTCTTTCTTTCCCTTCCTGTTGTGTCTGGGTGGCATGAGGCGTAATTTCAATATTGGGCACTTCCCAACTCAGTGCTGATCTCCTGATGCCCATGTTACCCTATGGAAGCAATGTCTACCTGGATTTCATTGCAATTTAGGAGCACATCAGCATTTTGCAGCTGCAAACTCAAGATCTTTGTGCCAGACAGCCATGGATCAATACATCCCTCGGCCATATTCATTCCATATAGAAGTGGGTGCTTCATTCTCCACCTGCTTAATCTACTGTCCTGGGTTAGTGCTTCTCCTGAATACTAGTCTATAAAGCAATGAGCCAAGATCCTGGGTGGGAAATACATCACACTTCCTTGTTTTCAGTGTGGTCATAGATCTGCAAGGACATGGAGTGAGCAAAATGGCTGCAACCTTGGTGGGTCTGCAGGCATTTATTGTGAAAAGCAGCTTGGGAACAATCAAAGTAATTGCTCAGGGCCAATGTACATGTTTCTAATGAGTCCTGTTGCAGAGGGACTGATTCAGCTCGTCTGCATTATTTACACAGGACAGCACTATCAGTAAAAAGCCTTATTATCTTCTCTATATTTGTTTCTATATCCTTCGGTTTAGCAACTTTCAAATTCAGTGTAGGGGTTTAGTTTTATAGCTTGTTTCCTCTTTAGTGATATTATCATGGAGCCAATAAAAGCGCTTTCCTTCTACATCTGGTCAAGGAAAGATTTTGCTGGGTACATGAGTCGCATTTCTGAAAATGCCTCCAAGTGAATATAAAAAGCTGTGGGAAGCAATTGAGTTTATTGTCGCCTTATGTACTGGCATTAATTAGGAAATAAAGCAAACTGCGTTTTATATCACTTGTAATCAAAATGTTACAGTCTTAACGTGAAGTCTTCCGAGTGCAGAGCCTGAAAGCACATCCTGTTCTTGTACAGATGAGCAGAGAAGAAAAGGATATGGAGCTTCTTTAAAATTCATGGCCCAGTTTTTCAGTGACAGGATAAAAGAAGCTGCCACGCAACAAGGCAGGATGCAGGCAGCCGCAGAGAACCCAGGCAGGATAATGCATGTTGGATAATGCATGTTGTAGCTACCCAGATCATCATGTGGGTGCTGTGATTTATTCCACCACTGCAGCATCACTGTAACTCTGGTCATTGGCTGAGCTCATAGTTTGGTTGCCATTCTTGGGTATCACAAAACACTCATCTTCAGCAACCACTCTTTTCCTCTGCTTTAGATTAAATTGACATCTTTTGCCCCCTAGTTCTGTTTTCATGGAGCTCAGAGTTTTTCTGACCCCCTTTCCTGCCTCCCAGTTCGAAACATTGAGCAGGATAAAATATAAATAAGAAACACAAACAAAATACTTTAGAAGAAAAAAAGAGAAGAAAAGCATTTCATCAGCAACCCCTTTTTTCACAACCTTTAACATTAGGTGCCTTTGTCAAGTCCATTAGGACCATATCTGCCCTTTCCGGAGTTTGAATGCTTTCATATATTTGGCTCCATATGAACAAACTGGTGAAGCAAACATATTAGTAGATCATTTGCCATGTACATGATTCAGATACCCAGACATGTACAAAACCCAGGCAGGGATTAACCAAGTCTGACAGCACTGAAGTGACTCCAGTTCTGTGTATGTATAAGCGATAATGAACCAAAGGCCCTGTTTGCTTTCAAATAACACACAAAATGATTAATTAGACAGAGGGCATGAGTAATAATCACAATATTATATGCTCTACCATAATGGAACGCTGCTCTCTTCTTGCTTTGTTCCTCTAATCTCTGAGAGGCAAATATCCACAGGGTGTTACCAGCAGTGCTGGAAACAGATTGCAGTTACTCACAGTTTATAAGCAGCACCTCTTTCCCATTGTGATTTTATACCCCCGGGACAGACAGAAAACCCTTTTGGAAAATACATATAGTTGATAAAGGTTTAAAGGGGATCTGCAGGGAAAAAAAACCAGGCCCAGAAAGCTCTTGGAGATTACAGACTTAAACATGTTCCCATTAAATTCAGAGGCAAAGTTTTTCTTGATTCAAGGTTGGATCCAGAATGTTTTATCATCAAGATATTCTTTGGGAAAAATTATATAGCTTGTCATAGAGATACATTAGAAAGTATTGCTCAAATCCACTTCCTGTTTATTCACATCTACTTCTGATGTAATGCAAAACTGCCCTATGGAGTATTTACCAAAGCAGCTCTTCTGGTAGTAGGGTTTCCACCCTCAGCAACGCTCAGGCACAGGTACCAGCCGTGGCTCGCAGGGTCAGCAGAGGGAGCAGGAGCCTTGACTCGCTCCTTGTCCCTTAGAGGTGCAGCGTGGACAGCAGGTTTCCAAGCTCAAAAGCACAAGGTGATACCAAGAGCCACCTTACACACTACTCCATGGCGCAGAAAGCCGGGCATCAGCCTGCTTCCAAACCACTCTGCAACTAGAGCCCTGTCCTCCATCCCTCTCCCATACTCAGCTAAATAGCAGACAGAGAAGGGGGTAAAATCCTTTGCTAACACCCAGTTTCTTTATGGAAGAATCCATACTTGTTCCCTTGGGAAGCCCACACACTGTGCAGCAGCCCTGAGGTAAGTGCAGAAAGGTAGTGCCCAAAAAACATCATTGGTTTCAAAATGAAATCCGCATCAAACCAGTTATCCAGCTAAACCACATTTGATTTCCTCATTTAAGCAACAAACCCCATTTTTATGTATTGCCTATATATAGGTTTGTCCTCCTCCAAGTTTAAAAATATGGTAGGCAAATTCCTGTCTTTTCCTATTTTTAGTTGCTATTGTCCACTGTGACATTTTGGTTGGTGCTGTATTGACTTGGATGCTCCTGGATCTGGGAGAGGTTTTGAAGGGGTTTTTTTCAGTAGGAAGTGACCAGGGAACACAAACTGTGATGCATTTCTGCATTCTAATTCATTAAGTAGAGCTCAGCCCAAGGGAAGCTGATGCACTTCCTCAAGTACTCCTTTATCTTCTCCCCCCAGGGACCCTTGAGTTTAGAGGGAGAAGGTGATTGCACCGCCAGCATGGGAACCAGCCCCAGACAATGGAGTTCCCCAATGCATATTTACTTTGTGCCACTATATTTTTCTCCTTCAAATGACTCCCACATCTCTTTCCTCAAAGGTGACTTGGTCTGGGAGGTGCACTTTGCAAGCAGGCCATGTTCAGGTGGAAGCAGCAGTCAGTTTTGCAGTCCCCACGGTATTTCTGTCTCAGCAACAACGGTTTCTAGGGGAAATCTTTATCCAGGATCACAAAAGGGCTTCCTCATTCTTTCAGCAAAATAAGCTGTTGCTGTCATGACCTCTGGGTCCACCTCTGCCTTTGAAGCACCTCAGGCTGCTGAGGGACATTGCAAATGAAGATGTGATTTACTCTCAGAGGCTGTGCCAAGCTCTTGCTTGTGTCAGAAAGACCTGAGCAAGAAAGAAGGTGTTCTTCTAGCCTACTCTAGAAATACTACTTGGGTAAGCTTGGGAAAACTGGTGACTATTCGTGATTTACCTGTCCTTGTAACACTGCAGTAACCTCTGAAATGCGGAGCCAGGCAGCTGTGCCAGTGCAGCTCATGAACATCAGACTTGCCTTCACCACTTCTTGACCCACATCATCCCCATTCCCATCAGGAGCTGCCCACCCAGCACCTTCCCTTCCCCACAGCCTCTGAACCCCACAACTGCCCTCCCTGACAGCCCTGACATTTACACACAGGCTCCTGTGACCAGCCTTGGCAAAGTTAGAGTCTGATGCAGAAGGGAAAATATTCCCTTCACTTGACATACCCACGTGTTAAAATGAAACAGGCTTGTGCAGGGAAAAACCTCACCCTTATCAGTGTGACATTGTGGAGTCTCGGATCATAATCCAATATTAGTGTGCGGCAGGGATCCTGCTGGTGGTGCAGATCATGCCAGGGGAGAGAATGGACCTTGTGAGCGACCTCTGCCTGGCTCACAGGTCCACCTTCACCTGCGGCATGCCCAGCATGTCCCTGCTCAGACATGGGTACTTTTTACTTAAGGAGTGGAGAGAGAAGAATGGGACCTTTCCTTCTCAATTGCTGCCCTTGTGCAATGTGCTCTGTAAGAGGGAGAAGCCATCAGGAAAAGCCAAATCTCTCTGGGCTTCCTTTATGCCTCCAAAGCTTCTCAAGCTCACAGAAGGAAGGACAATGGGAAGCAGGGAGAGCTCTGTGCTGGGGAGATGCAGCAGTGCAGGAGGGGAGGCTGGGTGCAAATCAGTGCATTTTCCCATCAGTCTGCTTTCCAGATCTGGCCCTTTCCTCTGCCCCGGAGGCCACAAGTTCATTTGAGTTCCAGCTCTTTATTATCAACTTGCTCAATTACCCCAGTTTTCAAGGGCCTCACCTGTTTCATGCAGCAATCACAGGAGGTATGGAAGTGCCATTATCTGCCCTGTATTCTGTTAACACCCACTTGCCCAAAAGCACAGGGCAATGGCCCTAGGGGGACAGATCAGCTCCACTGCTCCCCTTTTAAGGTGCAGAAGGAGGTGTGGGGAGCCGGGCACCTTTGTCCCCAGCAGTGCAGTCATCTGAGGCTTCATCTCAAGCCACTGGACCTGCATGATCCAACTGCCCTCCCTCACCCATAGGGGTAAGAGACTGCTCTTTAAAGCCAGGCTGAGATGTAACAGCATGAAACCAGAAGCGGAATCTTTAAGGAGGAAAAAGCATCAAATATTCCAAAGTCAATAAGAAATCATAAGAACCCATTGAACTGGAACAAACCAGATTTGTACTGACAAGAGCTTTTTGCCCCCTGAATAACCCATTCAGGGATAATACCTGCTCCCATTGCCAAGGCTCCAGGATGCAAGTGAGAGCAGTTCTTGGCTCAAAGGTTATTGCATGAAGCAGAGTCTGGCCCATAGTCCTGCTTCTGCACAGGGATGTCAGACAAACCAGTCACTACCCTCTGAGCAGGGTGTGGTTTTGCTGAGGAGTATGGAGCTGAAGGCCAGCAAGTTTCCACATCCAACTGGGACCCACAGGAATAAGCCTTGTCTCCTCATTCTGCAATCAAATATCAGCCAACAGGACCCAAAGGGACCCCAGAACCTTTCCTTCTCATAATACAGTGATATAGGTCAAAGCGCTATATCTGAATGTGAACCTGAGAAGCTTTGTGCCAAGTGGTGGTTTAGGAGCCTCAAAGCCATATGCTTTGCAGGGAGGGCACCAGACAAGTCCAACTGACACCCCACCACACACCAAGCCTCCTGTAAAGCCCTGCCTGCAGCTGGCAGTGCCAAACCAGCCACATGTGCCTTTTCGTATTTATCATCCTATAATCTCTCTGGCTCAAGGAAGGAGATTTAACATGTCAATCATCTTCCCATTACTGCAGTGATTCATTAATGCGTCGGAATAAGATCCTGGGAGAAACCCTCTCGAAGGAAAGGGGAGGAGAAACGGGCTGGGGAGTCTGCAAGGTTAATTCACTGAGGAATTGCTTTACTTTTTAATTCAAAGCAAATTCAATCATGCTTGCCAACTACTTTAAGGAAAACACAATTACCTCGGGTGCCAACATGCTGCAGAGACAAGCGTAACTAGGGACTGACCTGAGTTACACCCCTAAACACAAGCCAGATTTACAGGAGCAGGAGCAATAGGACAGCAAATGGCACTGCTCCCCCAGGCAGACATGTATCATTTCTCCCAGTCGTAAGATCTAAACCTAGTTTCAAGTTTAGCATGACAGTGGTTAGATGATGCTAGAAACCCTTTTGCTTTACACCCACTTGCAGCTCTGCCTGCATAAGGTAACTACATCAAAACAGCACCCACACCAGACCAACAGAATGTACATGAACTTCTGGAAGCACAGTACTTGACCCTGCCCTACGAGCATCCAGCCTTCATCATGAGCCACATGTGGCTGCTGGGAGCATCCATTTATAACAGAGACAGCGGAGATCCTACTCAGCACTATGGAAAGGCTCTTTACGTCATAAATTGCATTTAAAGGCTCTTTCAAGACGACAAGCAAATTTAAGAGGGCAGTTAGCTTCTGGCACTTAGATGCATAACTTTATTTGAGTATTCAATTTCCTCCTTCATTCATAAAGTAAACAACTGAGTTATCTGAAAGTGACTGTATACTTACGCAGTGTTTTCTTAAAAGAGTCAATAGGAGCAAGGCGACATAAAATGCTCCAGAGAGCATGACACAGGAAAACACAAGCCTTTAAATTATACACATTCAGGAAACGGTTGAATTCAGCATTTTAGATGGAAAGGTTAAAATGTTTGTGCTGAATTGTATTAAATCTTTCACCAGTAAATCCTGTAGGAAGCAGAACATTTGAAGGAGCCTACTCATTCCCAGTGTCTAGGAAAGACGCCCAGAGTTTCAAAGGAAAACGTCCATTAATCTCTTTGGACAAGTGCAATCTAATAAAAGCTGTTGTTAAATTAAGGCAACTTTGTTATAAAGTGTTTTCCAAATTTGGTCTATTTTCCCCTCCCCAACAAAATCCCTTTTTGTTCTGAAATGGAAGAACTTTGTTGCCTTTTGGCCTGAAATGATCCTTTTAACGAAAACTACTGTACAGAGAAGTGGGAATCCACCTACTAGGGAATAGTTTTATTTACTACACGCCTGCCTTCACACGATCCTCATGTAGATAGATGAGGTTTTGGTTTGGGCACCACTTTAGTGGTATAAGTATCCTACTGACCTTTAACCAGTGAAAAAGGTCCCTGTTGGTTTGGAAGCACAGAAGCCACAGCCTAAACTTCACTGTATAGATTTACTCCCATTCTATAACTAAATCCAGCCTCAAGAAAACATTCCTGCCACTGACCTTCTGTTGGATCTTCAGCAAGTCACTTTGCCTCATTGCATCTCAGCTCCATCACTGATGAAGAGTGGATGCAACAAACGACCTCCTGCATGAACACCATGGAATGGTTACGGTTTGAAGGGACCTTAAAGATCTTCTATTTCCAACCTTCTGATACTTTCCACTAGACCAGGTTGCTCCAAGCCCTGTCCAACCTGGCCTTGAACACTGCCAGGGGCTGGACAAGATGACACCAGAAAGCTCCCTTATCACCACAGAGTTAAAGGTGGGGAACCACACTTGAAAGTCTGATAGAGATTAAACATTTTAACCAGTGTAACCAAAAACACCTATGGAGAAGGGAAGGAAACCCACTGGCAGGATAGTCACAGCCTCTTTCTGAATCAGAACTAAATTAATACTCAGTTTCAGTGGAAGACCAAAAATTAATAGCTGGATTGATTTAACTTTTAACAAGGAATTTAGCACTTCTGAAGCCTGGAGAGCCTGAGGAGCTGACGTACTGCAGCTCATGAGCTTCTCCGTAGCCGATTCAGACTTGGCTGGGAAGGGAAATTCCCAGCTTTCTTACAAAACAAACTGAGAGCAAAACAAACCACTTTTCCTGGTGAGACTTTCATTCAATTCTGCAGACTCAGGAAGCTCATGAGATAAGCCTCCACTCCGAGGATACATTCTGAGCTGGCTGAAGCCTACCCACGAGCTGGCAATGAGCAGCAACGCAGCGTGCTTAATGAATTAACACATTTGGGCAGCCTGACTCAGTGGGGAAAAAATTACCTAAACTTCTACAGAGTTTTCTGCAGCCTAATTGTACACCTCAAGAAAAGCATCGGGGATAACAAAAAGCGTGTTGATCACCCAAGAAACCTCCCAAGGAAGTCCCCAGATTTCCTGGTTCCAAGCAAGACTGAAAGACGATAGGGATTTCTTTTACTCCTCCTTTTGGACCTCAGTGGGAAATAAAGCAGCACTCAAACACCAAGTTAAAAAAGCTTATAAACCTCAGATCAGATTCTGGTTTTGTTTAGATTCAGTTGCTGATGGAGACATAAGTAGATTCCTATTGTATCCAAACTAGTTTGCTCCTAATTACAGACTGATCCCCAGCCTGGTTTTCTGTGAAAAAAATCAAAGCTGAATGTCATTACAAGAGTAGGAAACAGCTATTTTAACTGGAAAACATGGATGCTGTTGTGGTTTTAGTTTTGGCTTTTGCCTCCCAAGAACACAAGAGGGTTTGGTTGCTATTTATTCAGGCTGCCTTTACAACAGGAGCTCCATCCCCGGTGACCTTGCTCAGTGCATTGCTGGCACAACTGATTTTGTGGTTGTGTTACAAGCCCCATTGCCATCATTGGTCAAAATGATTGGTGATGCACAAACCAAGCCAGAAAATGAAAAGTGAAGAACATCTTCATTTCAGAGCAACCACAGGCTTCAAAATGCTTAAGGAAAACCACTCTGAAACCTGAAGCTCCTGAGGAGGAAAATCCCAAACCAGCTAATGATGTTTCCAATCTGCTCTGGCTTTAATGCTCCAAATTGTACAAGGCAGTGTCTGCAGCTTCTAGACATAGGTCAAGCTTCCAGGGGTAGGAGACAAGGGCATACCAAGTGCTCCCTCCCCATGAGCATCCCAAGGGTGCTGCTTGTACTCTTCAAACCATGAGCCTTCGAGGTGATGGGGCAGATGCTGCTCTTCTTTCCCCAGGTTTATTTCCATTAACACTGCCAAGGTATCACCAGCTCTGAAACAGGGATGCCCAGGGCATCCCATGCAAAAGGAAGCAACATAAGGATCAATTCTATATCTTTGTCTAAAGATAAGGGCAAGCAGCAATGTCAAAGTAAGTTCAGAGCAGCCTGTCTGAGAAGGGGCAGTGTTATTAAAACTTGCTGCTCAGAAATGAGTTATCCATTATTAATATTTTCAATTGCTAAATCCTTTCTAATCATGTTTTAATATTAGGCAATGCTGCATGATTTAAAAGCAAAGCTCAAGCCGCTGCCGATCACTCCTGGGCATGTGGCAAAGCCTGCTGCAGGAGTACTGATGAGACCAATTTCCCTGCAGGGGACTTTAGGAGCAGGTTTGCTGGGTCCTCAGCCTCCTCCAAGAGACATTGTGTGGCCTTTCATGCTTTGGGGCTTTCCTGGAAGCCAGAAACTTCAGGCACATTTACCCTGAAGGCAGTGCACAAAGCTGGCACACAAGGCTCATAGACTCTCTTCAGTGGATGCAAGGCTGGAGAAGAGAAGCTGCGTGGTGACCTCAGAGCAGCTTTTCAGTATCTGAAGGGGGTTTACAAGGATGCTGGGGATGGTCCCTTCATTAGGAACTACAGTAACAGGACAAGGGGTAATGGGTTCAAACTTAAACAGGGGAAGTTTAGATTGGATCTAAGGAAGAAGCTCTTTACTGTGAG
>WYDI02024780.1:0-34542 GCA_009867235.2 Psittacus erithacus | reverse complement strand
TCTTCTCTTCTCTTCTCTTCTCTTCTCTTCTCTTCTCTTCTCTTCTCTTCTCTTCTCTTCTCTTCTCTTCTCTTCCTTTCCTTTCCTAGTTTTCAAATAACTTGGAAATATTTTTCAGACAATAAATAACCATAACTAAGATATGCTGAGCACTTTGTCCACTTAAACTCAGAGGTAGCAGAGGTAACGGCGGTACTTCCAGTCACTACGCTTCTGAAGCCCTCTAACTGACCCTGGTGAATAACTGAGCTCTGAAAATTGTAAGATTCTGGAAAAACTAAATTTTGTTCCAGGGAAACCCCTGGTCCTCCTGCTCTGCTTTCACTGTCATCAGAGCTAAAGCAGAAGGAGTTGGAGGAGCGGCCGTGCCCTGACCTTGGCCTGGAGGGTGGATCCTTTTGTGTCCCTACCAGCATGGGACCTCGTGCGTTTGAAACCTTACGTCTTGTTAAAGTAATAGCAAACCTGTAATGAAAATTTGGGTGGCATAAATATATATTTTTTTCATATAGCTCAAACTTGTTCCAAACAAGATCACAACTTTATATACCTAATGTGAGTGAAAATGAAACCATCTGTTGGATGACTTCCCACTGTGGAATAACAGATGCATAAACCATGTGCCATAAACAGTGCTTATGGCTTTCAACCTACTGTGGGAGGCCAGATTGTTTTCAGTTTTCTCCCACAGTGATTGATTGCCCTGGGGGTATTGCTTAAGAGGCGCGTTCCAGTTTTTGGCTAACATGAGGTAAAACTGAGTGAACTGATAGCTGTTACATAGACTTAACACAGAGTTCAACATCTACTGGACTTCTTCCCTCTACAGTCCATTGAGCTGCACACAGCGCTTTCTGAATCTAGCTGAGCTCTGGCAGAGCTAAATAAGTGATTTTTCAGCTCAAAGATTTTGAGGACTCCTGGCAGCTTTGCAGTAGAGCTATTAACTCCCGTGTTTCAAATTTGAAACATACACACCATATAGTGTTGGAGGTTACTTCTTGCACATATTTCACCACAGCTGTCCCAATGATAGGTTGAAAATCCAGAGTGAAATTATACCTTTCAGCCTGAAATATATGCTAGGATTCTGGAAAGAAATGTTCATCTTTGCACAAAGCAGCCTGCAAGATAAAGAAGGATTAAAAAAAGATACCGAAAGATACTGAAGCTGTTGCTTGAAGGGTTTCTAAAGGCTGTTGCTGCTGGTAACCCTGTAGTGGGGAGTGTCTTTGCTTTGGACCTTCATGTTGGCTTTTGCTGATGGTGGGTAAAGCGTGCATCAGGATAACCCAGACTTTGTTTAGCAACAGTTCCGATAAGCATGCACGAAGATACAAAGAGGATAATCTTATAATTTTATTTTTTTTTAGTATTATCTCTAAACCCATACTTTGATCCAATTCCCTCCTCCTCTGACTTTGTCCTGGAATTGTTCCATTTAACACCTGCCAGTTTTGGAAAAGCTTTTGTTCCTACTGCCTTTGGCGCACTGGAAATGCATTAACTGAAATGCCCATCAGATAATTCACCTTTGGAGGTGTGAGTACAAACCACAACACTTTAGGGTTATTTTAACAGTTCTATTTGCCCTTTCCCTTCATTGACAACATATAATAGAGAGGATAGAGAACAGCCAGCTTCTGATTTATCTCAGTGGAGTCTTAGTTCTCTCATTATCTTGCACAATGAATCCTTTAACAAATTTAGTTTAATGACATTTTGTGTTGGGATAATCAAGTATTTTTCAAGAGCTCCATAATAGGATTTCTTTGAACATGTATCACTTCTGCAGCCTCCTCACCCTTTCTTTTGTTCCTTTGTTCCTCAGTGAAAGTACCATTTGCTGTAAAACATTTCACTAGCTATAGACCTGCAGAAAACCAGATAGTGTTTCTTTTAAAGTTACTCCTAGGGTTTTTAAAATATATGAATACATGTAAGCGAGTTCTTTGAAGATAATTTTTGGTCTGCTGAGGCTCATAAAAATCACTGAATATTTATAACATCCACCACAACGAAAGCTAAGAAGAAAGATATCAAGTATAGACTACAGAAATTGCTTTAAAAAGACTTTGAATGGAGTTATCAAAGGAGCCTCAGGGAATTAGGTGCTCAAATTTCATTAAAGCTCATAAGAATGTAATCAGCTCATACCCTTGGTCTCCTAAGTAGATCCAAGCCCTATTCTGAATAGTGTTACAGAAAGAAGAGTTTAGAAATTAATGGTTTGTGTCTCTTTTAAAAATACAGGATCATTTCATTTCCTCTTCATTGGGAAGATCAGCTGTAGGTTTTGTTTGCACTGAAGAGCTTCATGAAATGTGGCAGGACATCACTGCCCCCATTCCTGCCTGCAGATTCCGTTTAGGAAGGCTTTAAGGGTTTTTATATTTGTCCAGGGTTTCTCAATGGACATGAAGCCCATCTGAAATGCTGAGAAGGAAGACACAGGTGCTGCAGTGTGTCCAGGGTGCAGCACAGATCCAAGCTGCTTTGCTTGTGAAATAGGTGAGGGAATGCTGTGGGCAACCAGCTGGCAAAATGCAAGTTCTGCAAGTAGGGTGATAACAAGCAACGAATATGGTGAAAAGCAACCATAGGTCTCACTGCTGTAATAATTTTGGGATAAATCGCAGCCTGAAAGGGCTGCGGCATCCCACCAATACAAAAATCTTTTCTTGTACAGGCAAAAAATTGTCAGGATCAGGCCTACAGTTTGCTCCTGATCCTGAACTCACCAAAAGAAATTATCTGGCTTTCTGAATGGAGCTTGTCACTGTGCCAGCATTTCAGCTTGGCTCAATCCAGTCATTAATTACAAATATGGTTTGGGTGGAATCAAAACCAAGAAAATTAGGTTTGGATTGAAAAACTGCATCGCATTTGACCCTTTAACAATGCATCCATGAATTTGTTTCATTTAGAGATGATTACTTCCTTTAAAAATGGATTGAAGTTAATATCAAAGCACCACATTTTCACAGAAAAAAACGCTCAGGCTTTTTATTAGAAAAATGCCAGAACTTTTTTTTTTTTTCCCCTAGATTTGAAATTTCTGTTTCCAGCTTTCTTAACCAAACCAAGTCAATGAATTTGCCTCTCATGCTTGGAATGGTTTCAGTTCATGTCAATGTTGGGTTTTTTCTTTGACTTGCTGTAATGCTGAATGGCAAGCCTTGTAAAACATGGTCTTCATCTGAAGGTGCCTGAAATGAGGACAGATGGTTTTGGCAATTTGTCGTTAGTTCATTAGTTTCACCTTCCAAGTTCCCATATGTTCCTCTAAAGGACATCAGTAAATTTTGAGGTGGTTTGGAAAGTCTTTGCAAGTCAAGTTTGGTTGTAACCGCACCTAAGAAGCATAAAGGACTTTGGATTTGTGGTTGCAGAATTGCAAAATTCATTTGGACAGCAAATAAGTGAAGGAATAAATGAAGGGAAAATGAGAGGAAAACTAAAACCTACTTCAATACTTTTTATGAGAAAGATTCTTTACTAAGAAACCAAACTCTAAAGGTGCCAGAATTACATGACAGAAGCCAAGAAAATGCTGCCAAAGGGGAAAGCCAAGGATCTTCTACAGCAGTGAAACATTTACATACTGTCCTAGAGCTCAACCTTTTCTTGTCAACTGTTGATACATGAATTATATTCCTCATGGCTTTGTCTTTTCTGGCTACCTGCAGTGGGCTAAAGTCCAAGCAGACTGTGGTGAACGTCAGTTATGCCACAGAACATGTCTGAAACTTTACTGTGTGCTGTAGCAAGCTCAAGGTCTAACTTCATTATACTATCTCCAAAATAAAACCAAGGTCCACAACACCTACTGCGCATTCCTGAATGTTATCTTCTTCTAAAACACAAAAGCTCCACATGATTTTAGATTTTTATTTTCGGCTGGTTTTGTGCACAAGTGTACAATTTGTTACTTTGAAGATATTCTTATGAACCTATGGCTGCCCTGGATTTATGGTGGGGTTTATAGTGCTGAGAGGTGCAACACCAGGACCCCTGTGCTCTGAAAGGTCAGTCTCTTCTGAGGAGAAGTATGCTCCAGACTTCTGCCACACAGCACTGCAGGAAAGGAAGAGCAGAACTGATTCAACATCTCAGGGTCTTAGGTCACAGCTGCTGTGTAACACAATTGTTTGAACATTTGAACTGTCTCGGGGTGGCTAGGCTAGGGAAAAACAAACAAGGAAATGGCTGATGGCAAACAAGAGACAATACCAAGGACCAGTCCCCTAACTGAAAGCCAACCTCCCCAAGAGACTGGGTAGATGGTGCTCTGGAGATGTTCTGTCTGAGCTGACTAGCTGAAACAAAATGTTATATGTCACAGATGTCTAATATCAGACAAAATAAATCCCTCTCTGCTGTTTAGCTGACTTCTGTTTTGCTTGTTCTCATCATTTTGTGACAAATTATGGGATGCCAGACATTTCTTTCAAAGCTCAGTACTTTCTGTCATGTGAATATGTGAGTTTGGTCTTCCTAATAATCCTCTGACCTTTGTGGCTGCAATGAATAAACAAACAAGACCTCCAAAAGATCAGGATCATATATATATATGAAATATATATGTATAGATGATAACAACTATTCTATTCATCTTCTATTTTGGACTTGCAGAAGGCTGGTATTTGAAATCCTAGCAACTATGACCATTTGTAAACTGTCAAACCAGGATTTAAATGCTTTTGGTCATCAGCTTTATACCATATATACAAAGAGTCTGCATAATTTGTACCATATATTCAAAGAGTGCCAATAAAATTAAGCGAAGGTTTGAAAACTGATGTAGTGAAAGTTTTTATCTTTACATGAAAATATTTAATATTCAGAAAGTGCATTCTCTAAAAAATTGTTGCTTGAATTAGAAAGGGAGCAGGACCAGCCTCCTTTTTACCTTTTTATAGGTACCTTTTTGTTTCCATGTAACAAGCATTATCCTTCTCACTATTTCAGTTTATTTCTTTTTCATCCTTTTCTCCTCATCTCTGTCATTAAATTCATTATTCCTCTTACTGACACATCTACTGAGCTAAGCCCTATTATGATTAGCTGCAAAATATGCTAGTCAAAAAGCCTAGAGTATAAATATTTAAATTTCAGATTTTAGTAAATCTGCCTTATCAAAAGTAAAAGGAAAGAAAATGAAGCAACAGAGCACATGTATTATGTACACTATTATTATAGGAATGGATGAGAAAGCCTCCACAGAAAAGCCTCAATTTATTATTATTTTTTTTTTAACAAGGGTCCTGGTGAGAAACATTATTGCAACGAGTAGGTAGGCAGCCTATACCTACGCAGTAATGGTAATTAGAGTGGTGCCTTGTTATCCTGACAGGCAGCATTGCTATCATCGATCCATCTGATCAGCTGGATTCAGCCCACTAGTTTCACAGTGAACAGGAAATTTCCTTAAAAATACTTAATTGTATCTGCATTTGTGTGACTCTCCCCATACTTTGGGCCAATTCAAGGACCAAAGCCAGTTTTAATACTCACAAGTTGTATCAGAGCACACTTCCTGCTCCCTACGATGGTTGTAGGGAGCAACCTCGGGGGGAGGATGGCCAGCAGCATGTGTAGTCCCATGCAAATGCCACTGTGCATCCGAGGGTGGAAAGGGTAAAAGCTGTCAGGGAGCCAGAGAGAAGCCTTTTCATAAGGAAAAAGAAACAATAGCTTCCTGAAATGTCCTAAAGATGCTTCTATTAGCCTTCCTATGTAATGTGCTCAGCATTGTGCTGGAAGGAAACCTATCTCTTCCAGCCATGAATGTATATTTAAGCAGCTCTGGAGAGGAGAGAAACATCTCAGTTGAAAAGATGCTGTCTTTCGTGTATATGTTTTATCTTCCAGAGCTTGCCATAGTACAGTATTCAATTACCAATTATTTCAACAGTCCATGACCTCCAGCTTTTGCTTACAAGGTATTTTGTGAGTTACTCAATTCCTTATGTTTTGCACATCAGCTCTAATCATAAATTGCCTCTATCTATGGGTGAGAAGAGACTAACTTCTGAAATTGTGTTTAATCTCATCGTTTGCCATTCCAAGGGGTTTGGGGCAGTTGGAGGAAGAAGAGGCTATCACATTGCTTGCATACTTATCCTAACTCTAAAAGGCAAAACTTCTATAGGAAAAGGAGTTCTATGTCCCTTGCTGTTGACGAACAGATGGAAAATGTAGCTAGTAGAGAAGTCTCATTTGCATCAGGTTGCTCCCTTAAAAGCCCTTAAGAACTACCATTAGAGTGCACGCATTCATAATTGATTAATGGGACAGTTTTTAATGTTCTTTTGGTCTGTTATAGCTACAAAAGCCTGAGATATATGAATTCATGCAAGGCAAAATTATCAGTCTTTCCCAGGATGGTTTCACTTTAAAAGTACAAGCATAAGCTTCCCCCAGCTATCCCATGGTCTCTGCACACATAGGCTTATTCCATTCTGAAAACCCAAAGGTTGCTATCAATCTTCTCCAGGATATATTCTATACCTTATACTGTAGCTATATCTTCCACTGTTCTAGAACATTGCAAGATTGCACAAGAATAGAGAACTGTGCATCTCATGCTGTGCATTTTCATACATGACATTAAAGATTATTACATATCCATCTGAAATCATCAAAAGTATTAAAAGGAAGCCAAAATCCATTCTGATTTTATTTTCCAGAAGTATTTCTACAATCAAGAACTACATTTTAAAAGTCACAAAGTAGCTAAATTGGAGCAGAAACATGATACAGAGTGCTGTTAATGCTACTTTGCTTTTTCCGATAATACTCATTCTTATTAGTATAAATCTCTTCAGACCACAAGAGAGAAAGCACAGAATCATACATCCCTACCAACCTGAAATGAAAGTACCCACAGTATGAAAGTATCAGTAATCAATAATTCCCAAACTGGCTTCCATCAGCAACTATTCAAACCTATAAGACAGCCTGAGGACAATTTCCTGCTGGAAACCCAGTCTGAAACAAGTGTTTAAGTGAACAAGTGATGGTAATGTGCTTTGAAAGTTAAGCCAGGGGTGATTAAATGTCTGTGGGTAATAAACAGAATTACAAGTATTTAGGAAACAAAGCGCAACTCCACACACAAAAAGAGCATAGTATATCATTAGCTGTTGTAAGCAAGAGACATTCATTTGTGGGACAAGATAATGGCTGGACATGATAAACTGTCTCTTCCATTAAGTGCTGTTTTCTTCACTCTTTAAAATGCCTCCCTGTAAGCTAAGTGCCGTGTTATAAGCATTTAACATGCTTGATAATACACTTATACATATCATAATTCAAAGTTGCTTCTACGCTCTCAAAAGTCTCTTTGGCAAATGCTATTTTGAAAGAGACAGCTTAATAAGACGAAAATCTGGCTTTTTTGAAGATGAGTTTACTCTTGTGCCACATGGATCATAGTGAAATTTGGCTGGGAGAAGCCCTAAGGAGTTGAACTAGAACATATCAGTTCACGTTTTGAGCCATTCACTTGCATCTTATTTTCAGACAATATAGTAATCCAAGATTTAAACTTTGATGGCTTCAATTGCTTAGCAACACATTCAGGAAACTCAGATTGTTTCAACTATGAAATTGAAAGAACTATTGGGATCGTGAAAACAAATTATATCTTAATCTAGCTAATTTCATTATTTCTTTTGCCTTAATTGCAGGATAACAGATTAGGCAAAATCCAGTACAAGCAGTCATTGTAGGCTGGAAAAGCAAAATGATTTGGCCTTTAAAGAAGCTGTTATCAAATGTTTCTATTTTGGAATATGCAGGCAGTAATAATAATAGAGTTACAAGGAAACAATCTTCAGAGCTTGGTGCAGCTCTGCTGAGCACGAGGTCTGAACCAGCAGGTCCTCATTGTTGTCAAACAGATTTCCTGATTAGTGTTGAAAAAAAAAGAAGCCTGTTTCGTGCCACAAGAGTCAGCTGAAGCCCGGGGATTTTTGCTATAAACATTGATACACCCCCGCAATCGCTATTCTGACTCATTCACTTTCTCTTTCCTGTTCCCCTCTTTGGCTTTAGTTTTCACGCTAACGTTACACTTCTTACTTACCAAGTGGTAGAATCACCGCTGCCATCAGCAGAGCTTTAAAAGCCTTCCTTTCAAATCTTTGGAGAGCAAGCACAGTCTGACAGACCACCTTTAATTTATCCTCTCTGCTTAGGAAGCCATCTGCCTGGAGAGCAAGGCTTGTATTAATGCAGCACCTGTGCTGCAAGCCTGGGGAGGAGCTCCCCCCCATCTTAACATGAGGTCTGGTTTCCACCAGGCTTGTTGGGTGCATTCTACTTCCCTCTGCCCCTCCTACCCTTGCGCAAGCACTGCTGGAAAGGAGAATGGAAAAGTTTCCATGTAGCAAAGTTTGTTTTTGTTTTCCTTTTTTACAGGTTGCTCGAAAACCAGCCAAAAGCAAATCCCAAAGGAAACATGATGAGAGCTTTTCCACGCTCGTGTGTCGGGTCAGGATAAAGCACTGTGAAAAACATATATTTAAAGGCACTCACAGTGACTAAAGGATGAGCCCATTGAAGCATGGGGGAGTATGACCAGCTCTTTGGGTAAAGGGGTGTATGGATTTCACAGGATTTTGTGGCTGATCTAGCAATATTTGGAGTTTTGTAAAACCAATGTCCATTCACATTTGTTTTCCCACTTTAAATATAAGCCTGCAGGTTTTCAAGGTGCTTCAGCTAAAATCACAGCCATAAAGGAGATATCAGTTACTGATCTTGGTTTTCTGCCTTCCTTGGAGTCTGATTCCAGGTTTCCTGAAATAAATTCTTTTCACTTTAGTGTTTTTTGAAATGGGTTCTTCAACAGTTTTCAACCATGGCAATACTATCAACTTGCATCTAGGGCTACTTTGCTTTATTAATAGTTTTTTTGATGGACCTTCTTTAAGGAAACCCCAGATGGACTGTATCACCTATTTTTTGTTTTCATTCATTAACCAAGTAGCATTACTGGATTGAACAAGCAGCTTTCTCCTGTAGCTATTCTGTTTTGTTCATAGCTCATTGTGTTCTTCTAGTAGTTCTATTATTTCATCTCTTTCTACATTTTTAATCAATTTCCTTATAAACTAAGTCAAACTCAGTTAAAAATTCCTGTAATCGAGGTCCTACCCTTCCAAAGGAGGCTCCAGATCTTGAGTAGAGTTTCCAGTTTCAGAATGTTTTTTTGGCATTGTCATTAAACACTTTTCAAGAGCCTCCAGATCTTCTGCATGAATAATCTCTGTTCTAATGGCCATTGTCTGGTCTTAAACAAATTCATGTTAGCCACTGGCTCAGGCCTTTACCTTGCTTCAATTTGTAAATAAAATGGCAACCTTGTCTTGATTCAAAATGATATTGCCTGCTATTGAAATGTAAAAAGAGTTTAAAAATAAAACAAGAGCCTCTCCAAAATGAGATGTTAAGATATTCAAATAGAACTGACAATTGAATCAACTGTTCAGTCTTGAAAGCATGCAAAGTTTTCTTCCTCAAAATGTGGCTGTAGAGATGAAATCACTGGTCTGTGGAGGCTATTCTGGTTCACACTTATTGCTCTGTGCTGAAATTCCACTCCTGCCCCACACTAGTTACTTGATCCTTAATCCTGAGCTTCTCTATTACATTTCTCCTTCTCTTCAAATTATTGACTGCGCATTGGTTGATCACCTTTATGCCGTGAGCACCCAAACACACACGGTGATGACATCTGCCCCAGCTTGGTCAGTGGCTGGCAGTGGTCACCACCTCTTCTGTGGGCATCTCTGGAGGGAAAGCAGGAGAGCTATCATCTGCTGCTCCTGAGGGACTAGGGGCAAGACAGAGAGGTGGCAGTGAAGGAAGGGAAGGAAATGAGAGGGCATCTCGGCAGGTGCCTGCCCTGCTCCTGCCCTTGTTTTCCCTGCTCCTTGGCTATAGATAGAGATGCCAGTCTCCAGAGCTGTCAGTCTAACATCCTCCACCCTTGTGAAAATAACTTTTAAAAAGTGACATGGGTAGAATGTGTAAAATGCTTTTTAATTATAATGTAAATTCCATCTTTGCTCTCCTGAGTCTGGAGGTGTCCAAAATTTGAGAAGCAAAAAATAGAAGACTTTAAAAGAAATATTAAGTGATTTTCTAGCTGCATTTAAATGTGCAGTGTTCTGTGTCTTAAAATAACATGAATTTGATTTTATATTCTCATTTCTTTAAGCTTTGCCTATGATGCGTATGTCAATAATTTGAGCATCGTTTGCTCTCTGAGCACTTTAACTTTCTGTTTGTTGGAGCGTCTTCTTTGCAACAGGCAGCTCTATCATCTCCCTGTGTTTGCCAACTGATCAGTTAATTACTGGTCCTGGCCCCCAGCACATTGGGAGATTTGCTGAAATACTGGTTTAGAATGTTTATTTCACTGTGTTTTAAGAGAACAGGAACTGGGCACTGTACGACATGAAGATTAAAATTGATTGATGTCCTTTTTTCTGCGCAGCAGTTCAGGTCTTGTAAAGTCCTGTCCCTGCCCGCCCCGCATTGCTGCCAGATATGGCGTTGCTGCAGCAAAACTGCTGCTCCCACAGGGATGACTTAGAGGAGATGCAAGTGACTTCAGCAATGTTTAGTACTTGATTCACATACTTTTGGTTAAAAAAAATTAATTGCAGTGGAGAAGAAGGCCGAGACAGGCAGTGGAACTGTGTGTGCCTGCAGGCAGAGCAGCAAATAACTTGCCAGACTTAAAGGTCCCTCTCAGGAGGCTGTTTTCCAGGTTTCCAAAAATGGAGATGAAAATCCATCCTTTTATCATCTCTGAAAGATTTTGCTTTTATCCTGAAGGATACCCTGCTGCGCATACACACACACTTCACTTACAGCCCTTGGGAAAAATGAGTTATGGACACAGTGCCCCTAACCGTACTTAATTTTTGGTTCTGGCTTAGAGAAATATTGAAATAGGATTAATGTTGCTTCCAGTCAATTGAGGGTCTGGTTCACACAATGCAATTGTTGAATAATGCTGAGGAGGTGAAATTATTTACATGTGCTCAGAAGAATGAAGCAAAGAGCTGGAGTAGGCCAGCCCTTGTGTTTTATTACATGATAAACTAGGGAATAGGGAGCTAAGCAAACAGAGTGGGCAGGCTGGCATTTGGTATGAATTGCTTTGTCACAGGGAAAGTCCCATGGATATTGCAGTTGACAGGTGTCAACTGATACGTTGTGGTATTTTGGAATTTCTCCTCCTGCTCTTCAACCATGGAATACAGAAAAAATTTTGTCTTAGAAATTTAATCCTGTTTTTTCAGTGATCCTGGGCTCAGAGAGAGGATATGGGAATTTTAATGCGGTGAGTCAGCTTTGGGGCTATTACAGTGTGTAATTGAGGCCCGTGCACTGATTCAGAGGGACTGCTCCACCTTCCTCCTATAGGACAGCTGACGTGCAGCTTGTGTTCTATCTCATGCTGAATAGTGGGGGTCTCCTGTGGGTTTTCAAGTTATCTAAGGAGGTTTTGAAATGAAAAGTTGTTTCAGTGAATTTTGTCTTTTTCTGGCTGCAAACTGACAGATCACCCCAGAGCTGAGGTTTTTTTGCTCTTTGCTTTCATTATTTATTTTTGTGACACACTGTAAGTAGTTTATAATCCTTAACTGACGCATAATATCAGGTGGCAAAACACTGCTTATTTTATTGCACATTGTAGTCATATAGTATATTTTTCTTAGTTGAATGGATTTATAATTATGCAGAAAAGCTTTCCTGGGGAATATCATACCATCTTAATTTTGCTTACTTGAATGATGTCCAATCTCTGCTTAGAATTCCCTGTTCTGATGGGTATTCCAGCTGGCAAACTAGAACAGTCACAGTAAATTCATTTCAAAGTGCAAATTAATATTTGCCAAGATGCACTTACTCTCTTTGCAGCATTCAATCAGCTCTCCCTAAAGCATAATGGGTGGAAACACTGAAATGGATGAGATACCTATTGCAATTCACATTAATGTTACTAATGGGAGCTCTAAATGATAACTGGAACAGGCACTAGATGAATTAATATGTCTCTCTACTTAATTAATCAGCCAGTTTATCAGTAACTGTGAATACAGCGCTTCTGATCTTCAGGAAAACTCACCCCCCTCCTAGAAACCATGCGCGTATCTGATTTTCATGACTGAGAAATGTACATTTATGAGTTGCTCAACGCAATTCTTTTTTTTTTTTCCCTAATTGAGAAGCTTCTTGAGCTTTGGGTTTGTTGTTTTTTTTCCCTGTGGTTATTAAATGGGCTTTTTCCTAGAAAGCACATGTTCCCACTGGAGAGTTTATGTGAAAGCAGCCTTTTATAATCAACTTTTACTAGAACTGTTTTAAATCACCTCCAACCAGCTGCGGAGTTTGCACATGCTGAGTGTCCCCAGAAATCTGGGTTGTTTCAATAGAGTAGGTAGAACCATTTTCATGCTGTATAGATATTTTCATTGTTACTTAGAAAATCACTAGAAGTGGTTGTGTCCCGATACTTTGAGCTTGTATTCATTTATGACATTTAGGACTGATTTTTTAGCAGACATATGGCTTTAGTGGGAGATTTCAAAATCAGTGATAGATTCACTACAAAGAAATTATTTGTCTTATGATTTAAAGGTAACTACCGTAAGGGTTGAACAAACTTCAGCTGGTTTGCTGGATGAAGAAGAGAAAGAATTTCACAGTATAATGTGATCAGATCCTGCCACCTTTTCCATTTTAGGTGCTTAGTTGAGCTGGGGCTCATGTGAAGAAAGAATAGTCCGAACCATTGATATCCTGAAAGCCTTGAAGTTAAGAGGCAAAGACACTGCAGGAAGTCATTAGATGTCAGTACTGTGGGAATAGACCTGAGAAAAAGCAATGTTGGTAACAAGGACACAAGGCAAACATTTGGGTTTAAGCCTAACAGTAGTTGCTCGCATATTTCAATGCCACTGATAGCTGTTGTAGGTGACTGGATAAACTTCAGGTTTGGAGGACTTGTAATGAGATTAGCCTTGGAGGGATCTTGGAAATGAGGCATTATCAGCAATATTTGTATCCTGGTGGTCTGGCTTTCTAGGCTGTGATAATTGTACTGACGTTCCTGAAAGTAGTGGGAATAAAGAAGTTGGGCAGCTTGGAATTTTCTTTCCTTGGACAGAGGCTGTGAATGAAGCAATGAGTTTGAATACAAGATTAAAACAAAGTCTGTGGAACTGGTGATCTTCACAGCTAGTGGCTTCTCGGTGTCTTCTCATGTGTGTCTTCACCAAGACCCTCAATGAAACATGGCAGCTGAGAGTCCAAGATAATTCATTTTAAGGTTTTTGCTTCTTCAGTGGCTTGAGGTTAGTGGGGTATTTTTAACAATGGCCTGATCTTGGTTGATTTACTCTGCAGATCTTCTGTGTTGTCTTTGTTGCAGTGAGGCATAAATCAGGACTAAGACATCTAGGAAGGAATGGATTACAGTGTGCTAGATTAAACTCAGGGGACATCTCTCCCTTCTGGATAATTAGTGGGAGAATCAAACGAGACATTTTGACTGCCCATGTGAATAGTCTGAATAACCATACTAGGAGCTCACAATCTGAATTTCTTGGTTTGTTGTTATTTTCACCTTTCATTTTTTCTCTCCGTTTAATATTCGCTTACAAAGTATTTTTTATAGAAAAGATACATTATCTAAAAAAGGGAAATTGACTCAAACGTTATTTGTTCCATTTGAAAAATGGCATTTTAGCTGTTTGTTTTTTTTTCCTAAACCTTCTATAAAGTCAGCTCCATCTCAAACTTTTCAATTTGGGTAGTTGCAGAGCGTAGTAAAAAGCTTGGATTTAGGAAGCAGCAGGATTTCTTTCTTTCTTTCTTTTTTCTTTTTTATGAAGTCAGTCTCTCCCTCAGTCTCCATCCATATTGAATTTAAAGCAGACTTGCATTAGGTGGCAAATTTTCACACACCAGTTACCTGCCTTATGGGTCATTCTTTTTCTATAAATATTGAAGTTTATATTGAGTTTATACTGGAGAGCACAAAGCTTTCCAAAGGTGATAACATTGTGCCCTTGAATTGTTCTGTGCATTGATTGTGTGAAGATGTGAGGGCACTATATTATTCTGCCAAAGCAATCTTATTCAAGCTGAAAACATGCCAGTCGTAGTTTTCTTTCCTTTTGATTCTCTTTCTTAACAGCTTTGGTGGCCTTTTGGGGTTGTACTGACATGAAGTAAATCAGTCTCCTCAGCCTGATGAGCAGCAGTTAATTCCTGTGATTTATAACTTCCCTGACCAGGGCTGTCACTGAGGCATCCTACGGGATTTCAGGATATTAATCCTCATCCTATATATTTCTGTTCTTCTTCATGTTGCTGTGAAAGAGAATGTGCACCACTATAAACTAAGCTCTAAAGCAACTCAGACTGAGAGCACCGTCATAGTCATGTCAGAGGTGAAAACATCTCTGCCTTGCTGCCAGCTGACTCTGAACTGAACTAAAGGCTTAGCATGGCTCAGAGGGAGCACCCAGCACCCTGATGGTGGAGGGACTGGTTCACCACATGGGACCTGGCAAGGAAAAGACATGCTGGTATTCACCCTGGTTGGTGTGGGGAGCTTGAGAACTGGCTGGTATTGAACAGTCCCACACTGGATGTGTGCAGACCCTCTCTGGCCTCAGCTAGTATTGGAATGGTTTAATGGATATTTTTCCAATGATAGTTTGAATTTCAGTGGGTTGGTGAGACAAACTGTGGGAGATGTAGCACCATTCCTGACCTCTTGGACCTTTCACTTATGAGCTGCTAACAGCTATCTAATGACTGGGCCGCTTTGATGTTCTGCTAATATGCCTGCCTTTGCTACCTTATAGTTAGTCTTTTCCAGTTCCCTAAACTTGTTCACTGCCTGGTTGAGCCAATAGTTTTATCATTTTAATGAGAAAGGAATGGCTTACTAGACTCAAGCATAACAACCTTTATTTGCAGTTCACATGCAGGCTGCAAGGAAATCCTTTAATTAAAACCTGAGAGGTCAAAGAAGATATATGAGTTGGATGAACTCAATTCATTTATCAGTATATGTACAAATATGCACAAATCAATGAACTGGTGAAAGCACAGTAAGTTTAATTCATGCAATGAAAATTAAAAACATGTAGAGGAAAACCCAAGAAGGCTTTTCTACCTTAAATAATCAAAGTGGGAACAGAGCAGAGCTCAATTTCAAAAGCACATGTATGGTCAGACTTCTCTGTGTTAAAACCAACTCCAGAATCACTGTTTACTTGACAAATAGAATTTTACCCTTTATTTCTCTTTGAATAAATGTTTAAATATTTTTAGAATATTTTAAAATATATATTAAATACATTGAATAAAACGAAGAGGAGGAAGACACATAGTTATAGAAGTATATGCTAGTTCTGCCCTCTGGTAATGCAAGGTCATAGTTATGAACTAATGATTTTGGATTTGGTGATTTTGGCACCACCAAGCCTGTGGATTTCACTAGTGAGGCATGCAGCACATTGCAGGGTCTGGAGGAGTCTCTGTGATGGAATGACACTATATAGTGAACAATTTGCAGTAAAAAAGCAATCCAGTATAAGAAAGACTAGGCAATTTTAGTCAATTTAAATAAAAGCATGTCTAATTTACAATTTGATACAATTTGATACAGTTTTAGGTATCAAATTGTAATAAACTTCAATAAGTTTTGGCTCTGTAATGGAAACATAAGGTTCCTCCAGCTCACCAGTTACAGACATCGAATGCCATGCAGTGCTTTAAGATACTATAGACCTGATCCTAATAGAAAAGCTGTAATGTGGATGGAAAAACTCTAGTCCAGAAGTGGAAGAGCATAGCTGCCCTCAAGCCTCACTGCAGTGAGGATTTGAGCCTAGTAACAGCTGGGCATCTGTTTGCGAACATCCATGTGTTTCACTAAGAGATAAAGCAATGGGAAATTCTGGCTGCAGGGAGTCATCAATCCACATTAAGCAAATAACATTATGATGAGAAGCGTACTGAGACTGGAAGACTCCCTTCTGCAGTGTAATCTGGGTATTGGCATAATTTGAATAGTTCTTTTGGTCATCTCCGCTTAAGGAAGATTGTGCTTCGTGGTAGCAATTGCAGAATTTGCCTTATTATTCAGGTAATCCCTTGGTTCTATCACTTCTTATTCCCACACATTTATTTCCCTGACATCTGGGCTCAGATCTAGTCTTGTGTTGGTTGTGTTGGTTATGTTGTTTGACACAACCATCATTGTACTGATTCCTGGATCAACAGAAATTTGACCCATCATTTATCACTGCCTGTGAACTCTTCAGCTTCTTTATATGCCTTCAAAAATACTAAGTGGGTTCTTTGTGTCCAGACCATTTCTTTCCTTCAGTGAATGTGCTCCATTGACTGAGGCAGCTTTTCCTGGAGGGCTCTTGAAGCACCCTTTTCCATGTGCATAGATCATCCCCTTGTGCAGAGGCTGAGCCCATTGGTCTCAAGCTCAGCGCTGTACTCAAGGACATGCTGTGCCTCATGCTTCATTTTGTTCATTTATTCACATGGAATTAAAAGTGCACCAAAAATAATGAGTAAGTAGGGCAGGGTAGTGAGTTAAAAATAAGCTGTGACACGCTTCAAGCGCTCCTTCACGTCCAGTTACATCTGATTACTGTACTACTTGCAGTGACCACTGTCACAACCATTTCCCCTGCACGGTTAGAATAGCTAATACAGCAGCTTCCCTACCACTGGGCTTCAGGACTGGAACTGCAGAGGAAAATACAAAGCTGCACTACCCTAACCATAGCACATGATGAGAAATGATCTCTGTTGTCAAATTCATCTTTAAAACACTGCACACTGAAAACATTGAAAACATTACTCCATTATTTAGGAGTGGGTGGAGCTGGCCTATTACCAGCCACTGCTATTGCTCTATTACTGATGCTCTAAAAGTTTTTGAAGACAAGCTGAAGTTGCTCAGTTATTAATAGTGATGTTATATTTTATTCATTTCAGATGAAAAAAACATAGGGTATGATATAAAATCCCCTGAAGCTGAAGGGGCACATGTTTTCAGTACTTTGAATCATTGAAAAGAAGAATTTGAGTGGAATGACATTATGAACAGCACCTCTTATGGATATTTTTCTACACATGTCTTTAAGCAGTCTCCTTACACCATCCAGCCAACAACAGCTACCTTTTAGGTACTCTCTTCTCCAGGGGGTACTCTTGGAAGCATTCCCACACCACATTTGCTGTGCAAGGGGCTTGAGTAAAGTCCTGCACCTCTGCCATGGCACTGAGCTGAAGAAGGTGGCTGTGCACTATGGAAACAAAGCTACGTGACTGTGTTTGCTTTTCTGTGTGCTGCCAAGTTGTACCAGAGGCTGTATAAAAAACAGAGGGCTGAGTTTCGAGGCATGCCTTTTGCCTTGGGTTTAGGGCAAGGCTCTGGACACCGTGCTGGTATTGGGTGCTGGAGCAGAACATCTGCAGAGTACTGCAGACATCTCCTATGAGCTGTAGCACAGGATACTTTGGCTTGTGATAATGTGAGGAGAGAGTCCTTTTGGCGTCTTCATAAATTCATCCTTGCCCACAAGTGTGGATAACTCAGCTTCTGAGTAACAGCTTCAGTTTTACTTGGTAGAGTTTGCTCACAACTGACAGCTTTGATGGACCAGATTCTTGCAGCAGTAGAACAAATGCTCAGTTCACATTAATGCTCGGAGGCTGTGACAACTGTGGTGCACTTTTAGGCTGACACCTGTTCAGTGCTGGTAAATCCTGAATTCATCCCATTATAATACAATCATGCTGTTATTGCCAATGTGGCTGCTTTCTGCACAGACATGCACAGAATTGAAAAAGCTGTTTTATTCCTCTCCAGCTGCCTGGAGGAGATAAGTCCTATCTATATCTCAGTTCCATGCTTTGTATCTACCAGAAGCAGGAATCCAGTACACCGATACCAATGAGACATCGCTATGTTAAAAGAGTGGATGGATATAAATATGGGACTGCGGACAGATGCGTATTTTGTAATTCCTCTTTTTTTGTTAAGGTGAGTTTACGGGATTACTCCCATGATAATTTTTAAACAACCAGTGCTTTGGCTGCACATCTGCATTTGCACTGTAGCAGAATTTGGCCCAGTTTCTCATTTATTGGTTCTTGAGGATTAATTCAGTACAAACATTTTTCCTAACTACAAAATGCAACTTATAACTTGCAGAAAGAATAAAGTGAGTCATCAGGCAAGTTGCTGATACCAAAAATACCTTCACAAATAAATTGAAAGCAAAGGCATAATGTCTGTTAATCTGTTGGAAAGGTTCTGCTGGTGACACCAATATCCACATAGAAAAAGCCTCTCTTAATATGAATGCTCGCAGTTGCAACTGTATTGAATGCATAAGCAAAAATGCCTGCCATCATATTTCAGTGGGATAAACTTTTGAGGAAAGGACAGAGAACATTCCTTTGTCATTCTTATCCATTTCCCTATTTTGTTTGTCAGCTTTTTGATTGTAAAATACTTAGTATGTTATCAAATGACAGAGACTGTATGACAGTGATAATAGTCCACTGCAGAGGAAAAAAAAGGTTACTTCTGACCTGGAAGGTTTCCATTTGCTAAAGCTATTATTTGTGATCTCATTTTTTGATCCTGTACTGTGGTTATTTGGAGCTACAGACAGGAATAAGGATGCTGAAGTAGGAACAGCTTAGTTCACTTAAAAATCACAGTGCCTTTTGAAACTCTTTTTGCTGCCTGTGGAAGTGTGAACCTCCCATTTTACTCCCAGGGAAAAGGCTGTGAAGAAAGAGTAAATGTTTCTGCTGGGCAAGGTGTGCCATTTATTTTTGTGCCATGGTCACAGTCCTAACCAGACTGCTTTCACTTATTAACATAATGCATGTATGTCAATCAAAACCATATGTACTAGCAAGGGGAGATGTTAGGATGGAGGTGAACAGTAGAAACTCTCACTGAGATAAGCCTTGAGGACTACACTAAATAATATTTTTCTATTTATGATGCCAAAAATAAAAATCAAGGAGAGACTTTTCAAAGTGTAAGCAGAAGATAAACACCTACTCACAACCGAACATCAGTGGGAGTCACCTGCTATCCATACACAGAATAGGTCAGAATAGAAGTGGACTATAACCTGGATAAATTTAACTTCCAGCCTGGGTGTTAAGGCAGAAATTTTGTTCTGGGAGTATTCAGAAGTGATAAAAACATAGGAAAGGAAATGCCATAAAAGTTACAGGAGATGAATGCTTTTAAATTCATGGGGACTTCAGAAAATTAGAATAAACCCCAACGTTTTCAAAAGACCTGCTTTAGGTGCTGGATAATTGCTAATGAATGTTCACTGCGGTGTTTGGCTCCTGTTCTCCCAGCCATATGTAGACTCATGCAAGGAGACATTAAAACTAATACCATCTGTGGCTGATCGTTCGTAAGCCTTAATTAGTAAAAGTTTGTCCTTACACTGAACACAATCAGCGTGTTTAGCAGACAGTAGGCCTACACATGTCAGCAAGAAGCTTTCCTCTAGAAATGCCATCATCCATGTCAGAAGAGTGGGAAGGAAGCTTTAACGAGATGGCTACAAATGACTGCAAAGAGAGTCTTTTTCCTGTGACATTCCAAGGACAAGGTTAACACAATCATTTTCATATGGCCCATGGAAGATGTTTTCTCTATAACTTATTAACAGTTAATTGAATGCTTGCATTTGAAACTATTGTAGTACTTAACTAAAATGGATAGTTGGCATGAACAAATCTTAATGACATCTGTCATCTTCTGCACTGTCACAGAAGGGCTCTAAGGTGTAGAAAAACAGATTTTAACTTCTTCAGCCTACTTTGATATGTGATCAAGGTCCACCTTGGGCTGGGATTGATATAATTTGATTTTAGCCAGGCTTGACAGCTAGTTTAGCATAATTGTCAGTAATTCTAGGACTAGATGGTGGACTGGATGATCTCCAGAGCAAACTTCCAACCCAAATCATTCTGTGATTCTGTGTGATTCACCCCATCCTAAGATAAGATGAAACAGATGAGTTGTCTGTCTCTGTCTAGATGATTAGTTTTGATTAAACCTTCTCCTTTCAAGCTTAGAGGAGAAGAATCCTTTGGTGTAGAGGCACTTTGCAATATTCTCCATCGATTCCACCCTAACTCTGTCAGGATTTAGCTTCAGCTGTCTGGAATTAAAAACCAGTAGTCCAGTCCTTAATGTCACAGATCCAATCAAAATATTTTGTTTGCATTGGTTTCACTTAGCTCTGGTCCATCAGTATCAGCAAAGCTAGGCCAGAGGTTTGCTCCAAACAGTTCTGTTGAGACAAGGAGGTAGCAGAGCTTCTAGCTTGAAGGCTGATCTTTTTGAAGGCCTGGGGATCATGGCAGTGATCCTCTTCTAAGAGAGCATGAACTATTTCACTGCTTCATATTAGCTATCTGATAGTTAGAGCAGATCTGGCTGTAGTTTTGGACACAGATGCAAAGGAATTCTTCCAGATGGAAGCAAGAGTGAAGCAGGCAAGATGCCATTTGGAAAGAGGGGGGCCTTGCTGTGCAGATGCACATTGCAAAAATGATAGAAATATAAAATTATAAAAAAAATATATGGTGAATGGGATATTTCATTGAGTATCTTGTGGCTCACTCCAGTCTTTCCAAAGAGTGAATTGCGAACAGCAGCATGTAGCCTGGTAGTAAAGCCCAGAGTAAGAATCAATTTTCATCTTTCTGGATTTATCTGGGTGAGTTTTTTTGAGTCACTGTTTATTTTGTAGCATGGGGTTTATCCAGATTTTCCACTCATCTGAATGTCATATTTCCAATGGCTGTTGCAAATGGTGAGAGTTTTGGGGTCTTGCATTACACAGCTGCATTGTATTTTGCCCATGAACTGAGTGGATGGGCAGCAGTCTTTGTGCAGTGAATAGGGGGAACTGCATTATGGTGTTAAAAAATGTGTTTCTTAGAAAGTACTTTTCAGTTTGACATTGGACAAGCTTCCTCATAAGGATCTTATGGAGTCAGAAGCAAAGAATGGACAAAGAGGAGAAAGTGAGAAAGCAAGGATGGTTTGACTGGTAAACATGGGAATCCTAAGAACCAGATCTCTGTGTATCAAAGTTATCTTTCACACTGTTTCTTATACCAGTATTTGCAATTGAACTTAGGGTCAAGCAAAGCTCATGCCAGCAGCACTTTGTAGTAGACCTGTCAGCTCAGCCTCTGGCAGTAATGAGTGCCAAACTTGGAGGCTACTGAATTGCTACTGGTTGCCTGACCATTCCTCTCTGGAGTGTGATGGGAACTCATCTGCACATCACAGCCCTCTAGTTTGCCTTGCCAGGCAGATGGCTTGTGATTTATCTTGCAAGAGCATCATTTATAGAGTATTAATTCATAACAATCTCAGGATTACTGGATGTGAATTCATTACATCCAGACTGAGGACAGTTTTCTGAGGCAGCTCTTCAGTGCAATCCTGTCTGTAGATTTGTGAATACATTTGTGTTCAAGAGCCATCAAATCTCAGACAGGCTACATCTGCCACATCAATCTTTAAAAACTTTTTGTCATGGGAACAAACATGACAGAAGTCTGTGAGATCAGAATGATCCATTTCAGCTACTCTTCAAATACCCTAATGAATTTGAGACCATGCATGGATGGAGCCAGAACTGCTTGGTTTTGTGTCAGAGTCCATACTGTCCTCACCTCTAATGAAGACTTACTTTTAGAACCCTTTTTCTTTCACGTGATAGACCTCTGCTGCCTGGAAGCCAGCAGATATAAAGGAGTTGCTGAACAGTTCCTGTGACTGTACAGTGGCAAATGTGTGACAAGTGTGCCTTACAACACAAATTCAGTAGCTATCAAACTCCAACAGTCCACAAAATAAAATCAAAGCTCTTTCATGCCATTCTGCTGCCAATAGGCCATCACAGAGTAGGTAAGGTTGAGATAATGGCTAGAGCAATTATGAGAAAGCTCTCAAATTGGATTTTGTGTTGCAGGAGAACGGGCATTCTGAGTACATAATGAGTACATGTATTTGTGATGGGTTTAGTGGGGCTTTGGTCTTGCCTTTCTTTTTTTTAAAGAGAACTGTGACAGTGTAGAGCTGACAGCACTTGTCACCCGCTCTCTGGGCTCTCAGTCATGAAGCCTCAGGAGCTTCAGGCTCTTATCTCCTCTGGTATAGAAAATTCAATGGTTCTTCCATTCTTATCCCAGAAAATTTAACTGCAAACACTGTGCTTCAGGCAATTTTTGCCACAACTGAATTTACTGGACTGAAGAGATATAACTCCATTATAACAGGTCATAACTAGTAGTAAATATCCAGCTGGAGGAATCTAAACAGAAATTGAGTGAGATTCACACTCCCGGAGGGATGACTTTTGATTGTTTAGGAAATCCATTAATATCTCCACAGATCCCTGGAAAATACACACGTTTTTCTTGCTTAGAAAAAGCCACTCTGAAGAGTCAATGGGCTGAGAACAACTCTGCTGTGAGAAGAAGGACTCTGAAAATCAGGATAAGGGTGCTGGGGGAAGAGATTATTGACTCAAGCCTTGATGAATCTTAATGTGAAGAAGCGATCTAAAATGCTGTTGTTTATTCATGCCAACCAAAATAGCTGCCCATGTTTTTAATGTATAGCCCTAGAAACCTGCTGATTGAATGCTTGCGCTGCTTCTAGGTAAGCCACTACAGAGAATACATACATTAATAAGAAGAAAAGTTGAAATGAGAATATATCCCAGTCAGCTAGTACTTAAAGCAGGCAGATAATTGGTGGTAGGGCTCTGAATCCTGGGAGATCAGGGAGCTCAAAGCTCTGACTAGCCTGGTTCCCTGCTCACACAGCCCTGAAGGCAGACAGCAATCCTGCTTCCTGCTGTCTTTCTGCAGGAAAGCTGGACTATTTCTTCTGGGTTGAAATGGTGCCTAAGGGGTCCTGCTGAGTTCCTGAAAGGAGTGCACAGAGGGCTGAGAGCAGATGGCCACATGGCCAGGAGATCAGCTGGCTGGCCCTACGTGTGTGGCTCTGGTTCACTAGCCAGACACATCCCCAATGCCCATGTGGACTCAGATGCAGTGGGAAAAGTGATTTGGCAGCTCCTCATCAACAGCTTTTCACCCCATGGAAGGCAGCGTCTCCTGATGCAGTTTTGCAGGTGATGAGAAGGCAGCTGCTTACCTAAAACCTGTTTATAGCCCCTGACCTTGCACTCTAACACAGGACTCCAGGTGTAGTCGAAGGCACCACTTAGCTAGGAAGAACGTGAGGTTTGGTTCCGATTAACCATCAAAAAAATCATACTGGAAAAGATTAGAGCAAGCAGTTTGAAAGCAAAGCCTTTTTCAAAGTGTTGCTCTTAACTGTGTTTCTAGGCTGGAACAGAGAAGCTGAGAGCAGCAATCCAAATTTTCAGCTTTGCCACTGAGCAGCATTAATTAGGCTTTAATGTCATTTGACTGCACTATGCTATGAATCAGACAGTGCTGGACTGAAACCTGACAAACTGGAAAAAATGAGCAGCTTTGCAAATCTATTCATTATGTACTGGCAAAGATGAATAAATCAATCAGGAATAAGACAGAAACTGCAATATAGAGCTGAAAACCGCCACAATACTGGCCAGATATACATGAGTGATCAAAGAATAACCAAATCATTAAGTAAAACAGCTTCCTTCTGGTACCATTACTTCTCTGAAGAATTGAAAAAATGCAGCCGGTTATTTAATCTATGCAGCTCCGAATGTCCCTTTGCCAAACATGAGCAACAGTGTAAGAAAGTGTAGCAAATGTACTGCTGGATGGGACGGACAGCCCAGTACTCCCCGCCTGCCAGAGAGCAGGAGTTACTATTTCAGAAGAACAGAAACAAATGGTGACAGTGTATCCCCCCTGTATCTCCGGTGTTCCCAGCTGATGTATTTAGGATATCAGGGGGCATGTCCCTACCGAGTCCTCTAAGGTACCCATCCTGACACCGGCTGCGCCGGATTTTGTTTTATTCCTTTGTCATCCTGCTCATACTATTAGCCTCCACCAGTGCCTGTGGCAGCCATTTCCAGTTCATTGCTGTGTAATTACTCTGATTTAGTACTGCAGCTCTGTATTCGCTTTATTCACCCTCTTCATGAATTTTGCCTGCCCCAGCCGCCTTCTCTCCATACTGAAGACACTTGTTTAGTCTCTTGTAAAACAACTTCTTCCTCTTCATCATTTTAACCACTTATTCTCTCTTCTCTGCCTCCACTACTTCTTTCTGGAGGTATGGAGACCGGGACATCCAACAGCACGAAAAAGACATGAGAACAATCAACTTTTATATAGCTGCAAAATGATGTTGTCTTGGCTTCTGCTGCACAATGTCCAGATGATTTCTGAGAACCGTCACTGACAACTCCAAGGTCTCTTTCCATAGGCGTCAGTGCCTGTTCTGAGTTCAGTCTGACGCAGGCATGGTTCACATTCTTTTCTTTTAGATTTATCACCTAAAATTTATCTATCTTGAAGTCCATTTGCCACTTTTATGCCCACCACTTGGTTTTGTGAGGTCCTCTGAATCTGTTTACTTTGGTGCATTTGCTGGCTGTCAGAAAGCTGGGCTCATTTGGAGGAGGCTTCTGCTGCACAGGTTTCCATGAACTTGGCTGTAACACAGCAGGGAGCCAGTGGCAAAATTCTGTCCTAGAAACACCTGACTCTTTACCTTCTGGAAAAGCAGTCAGGCATGTTTCACTTTCAGTTCCTAAGCAGATGTCAGCATTGCACCTACTTTTACACGTAACAGAAATCTTAAGGAAAGATTGCATACACCTAAAGTTAGTATCTCAACACCTTCCTAAACCAAAAGCATCATTTAAAACCCTGCCTAGGTTACTCAAACCCTTGATTCTCTCTCATACACACAGGCTTTACTGAGTTGGAGGAAGATTTCTCCAAAAGCTGCAAGGGGTCATCTCATCAACACTCTGTATAAATTGTCATGTTCAAAGACGGTGACAAGCTGACAACTTCCTAATAAGAGCCTGACACATTAGCACTGCTGCCCCAAGGCAGGCAGAAGAGCTCTTTTGCAAGTGTTGTAAATTAAAACCAGCACGTAATATGAGATAGTGATGTGCTGGGAAGGAAGTACCTGGCATTGACAGCAGGCAATGAAGATGTTCAGTTCAGTGGGAAAAGTGGATGCTGATTAGAAATGTACAGTGAGCTCTCTATGTGTGCTCTGAAGCATCTGTACCAAATTTCCACCTTGCTTTTTTCTATAACGCAAATGAATTCTTGGTTACTGGGAAGTTGATTTTTAGTGCCAAAAATAGATCCCTTTATTTAGCTCATAAGGCGGCAGGTGGTATTTAGCCTAGTCTATGTTTTGAGAGGCATTAGAAATGATCTGACTGGGAGTTTGTACACAGCTTCAACTTATATGTTTGTGAACATCTACTTAAACCAGCATTTTGAGACCCCCAAGCTGTGCTTCCACATCTCCTTCATAATGCCTTTCTGTAGTACAGAGAGAAAAAGTACCTGAATGTTGATATTATTCACTTTCCCAAAACAACCTTGAATTAATTACCATCCGTGGGAATGAGATGCAAAACAAAGCATAAAGATAAAACTATTTGCAAATATGCCTGCTGGCTGCTGGATAACTGTAGTTGTCCCTCACCTTGTGATCAATAACAGTTCATTGACAGTTCATTACAAAATTCTTCTGTGTGTTTTTGTCTGATTTTTCATTAATAGACTAACATTATCTTTATTATCTACTGTTAAACTGCATACATCTCTTCTGTCACAGTTTGCTTGTTCACAGCAAGCAGTTTGGAGTAGATGAACCCATATTCCATCATCAGTCCTTATAATTTAACCGGCTCCCCATCACAAATCCCTCTTGTGACACTGAAAATTCTTTCCTGAGAGTCATTTATTGAACTATTGGGTTTGTATGCTCTTTCTTAGCAAAGAATATGCATAACTTTCTATTGATAGATCATAAAAATATTTGTCATATCATGTCAACTGCTTCAAGATGTGAACTGGTGCAGAGCCTAAAAATAGCTACTTGAAGATGATTGGACTGGCCTAGAGCCAGGCTGGGATCAAGGAGGAATAAATGTGACTTAAATTCACTTTTGCTCACTTGCGTTCTAAACTCTGACTGAAGGCTGCATGAAACTAATGCAAATATGGCTCTGTGTAAAAAAGAGCGAGAATGAGAAGAAAGTTTTACTCTAGTTCCCATGTTGTTTTCATCACTTCTAAGGCAGCACATTGCCCATATTTTACAGAGTCTGTAAAACAAAGAAGTTGGCAGTCACTGAAGATATCAGTGAAAGGTTGTTTCCCCAAATGGAGAGTAAGAGAAGGAGGTGGAAAGAGAGCTGCCTACCTCCTTCCCAAACTGCAGCTTTGCGCAGTAGCTTTTGCACTTGAGCCCTTCTTTAAAGATGGCACAGCCTGTTCCTAAGCTAATTGGATACCTGAGTCACAAGAATCATTGGAATCACCATAGTGATAACAAATACACCATTTGGAAAAAAATCAGCTGTTTAAGATGGGCTACCAGCGGCCCTTAAATAGATGCTTACTTAAGAGTTGGGATTTGGATTTCTCCATGAATAGCAATTCCAGTGAATGAAATGCCAAGTAATACCATTTCCTTGTGTGGCTGGCTTTGACATTTCCGAGCATAGCCACTCTCCTGGGCCCTCATTTTGCACCCACACTTGTCTGACAACTTGCTGAAGAAATGCATCCAAACAGACAACGAAATGACTGGATGATTTATGCAGAAGGGAAGTAAACAAAATATCACTGAGAATAAAACCTTTTCAAATGCAACTATAAAAAGCAGTATCAGGCAGTTCCAAGTGCTGGAAAATTGCTTTTCTCACTGCAGCTCGGCTCATTTCAATTCACTCTTTTGGGATAAGATTTATCTTAATGAGGTTTGACCAGACTTTGGTTTAAACATCTGAAGGCTCCACAACAATTATTGCTGGGCATTTGGTCCTGCTCATTGTTGGACAGTTAGCTCATAGCCATTGCACAGAGACAGTGATGTTCTTAGAAATCTGCTGAGATAAAGACATTTAGTAAATCAGTAGGACGGGGACTGTGAAAATGCAGGTTCTCTGTCCTGTTCCGTGGCTCAGTTTTCATAAATGATGATTACATTTGTGCATATTTCAACTAGAAATTGTTTTGCCTTGGAAATTCTCCACATTTCTAATTTTCATTTGGACTCATAGTCGTCTCTATTTTCAAATGAATCGTTGGTTCTCAGTGTTAATCTCTTTAGGTTCTCTTCTTTTGCCTTTTCCTTTCATCCTTATGTTACCTCTCTCTTAACAACAACATGCAAGAATGAAATGCGAATGGTGATTTGCCCCATTTTACCCAGACAATATGTCAAGAAGCTATGCACAAAATCTGCGCTGTGCTGTTCAAACAAATGACACATTCATTAGATTCAGCTGAGCATGGGAGGAATATTGAAGATGAAGTACAAACTGTAAACAGGTCATTTTCTTCAAGATAAAGTGGGTTATTTCAGTGCAAGACCTAATTAAATAGAATTTCTTTGAACTCTGCCTTTCGTGGTCTAATGTATGCCTATTAGAGAAAACAAGATTATTTCTTAGCAATTCTGAGTTTCCTACTTGTGGATACATTTGTTCTGAATTACTTTTTGGCTCCCAGGGAGATTGTAATTTACAGATCTGGAGATTTCCATGTGACATAGAATGAAATGCTAGTTTGACTAAATCTCCTGTTTCAACTGAAAAGATTTAAATATGGAGTGCTATGTCTCCCACTTGTGAAATGAAGTTCCTGATGAATGATTTCTCCATTGTGTGAGAAATTGCTAATACACTATGTGAAATTGTGTGAAATATGTTTCAAGGCTCTTTTGCTGTTTTTTTTCCCCAGAAAATTCCACCAGTTTCATTCAGCTTATCACTGGGCCAAGGCAAGTGAAATCATTCAAAACGTGGGCATCTCCAAAACACTTTTCTGTTAAAAAGGCCATTGCTTTGTTTTGAGAGTGTCTAATGATGCAAAAATTGAGTTGATAGTTTTCAGTTTTCAAACATGTAGATGCTGATAGATCAAATTTAACTGGGGACAGAAGCTATGTCTTTACTGCCTCTTTTTCCAGACTTTCTAGAACATTCCCCTGCTTGAAAACCATTAACCATTAGCCAAGGTAAGGGATAATGCTTTAGAGAGCTTTCCACCTAGACAGGCAAGACACAAGGCACAGAAAAGCAGAAGACAGAGACATTTGAGCTAGATACATTTTAACCAACCAAAACCTCGGCTGATTCTTACTCTGAGGCTACAGAATATCATAGGTGCCATATTTTGATTATTTAGTACCATAAAGTTTCCTAGATGCTTATAAACGTTCCTGAGTACCACCCTAGAGTGACACAGGTTTGACAGGACTGAGTAGCTGGTACATACCTCCACTTAAGATTGAGCAATGGGGCATTTCCCTGTCCTGGGCTCCAAAGGGAGGAGGTCAGAGCTTCCCAGGGATGCTCAGCATCTGCCTTGTCAGCTTCTTTTGAAATATGGTTGTTGGAAAAACCGTACAGTGACAGCACTTGATCCTTCTGAGACAACTGAATGATGCAGAGTCAGTCCTCCCTTAGCCCAGAGGGATTGAATCCAGCCCCAAATTTCCAGGCTCTGGTAACTCTGGACAGGATGGGTGTGAGAGCAAACAGAGGAAGAGGAAGGTTTGTTTCTATCTATGTGAGATAGAAACAGCAGCGCTCTGCCCAGTGGTCAGGGTACTTCCCTGAGTAAAGGAGTTCTAAATTTTGTATTAATCTGCAGACAGGAGGAAGGTGGAAGTGACTGAGTGTATCACCCCCTTCTTTGGTGATGTTTCTGGGTACTGAGTATTGTGTAAGGCAGGATTATTGTCACCTTCTCATCCTCCAGCAACTGCATTTTAGTCAATTGTCCCTGCCAGCCCTGTGAAAGGAAGAAAGTCATCCCAGATCAATCCCTGTTCTCTGAATTTCCATGCTGACAACCCTAGGCTGATGCTGGCTTGTTTTGGAACCATATATTCCCTATAAGCTATGTAAGGATATTAAGTGCCTATTACCCATAGGGTGCCTAACATTTAGGCAGCAAAACAGCTACATTTATTTATTGGATCTGTCCTAAAATGGTTTTAAAGATTGCACTGCATAGCAGCAGAACAAACAGGACAAAAAATTTACTGAATGCTGCTTGCAGTTAATAAACAGATAAAAGTATCTAAAACTTGCAGGGGTGCTGTGAACCTAGGAAAGCACCTGCTTTTCCTTACTGTCCTCCACCTTCTCCCCCTGCAAAAGCCCTGCTTTGGCTGTGCAGGGGAGAACGGGCAAGAGCAGTGTTGGTCCATGGAGAAGTCAGCAGGTTTTCAGTCACGAGAGTAATGCATCCTTACGATGTCTTCTGACTCCAGGCTGGAAAGGAACCATCTGTTTATTATACCACACACTGAGCCTGTGCTATTGGCAATCTTCTGGGCTTCAATGAAGCCAGCTAAACTTTGCTCTGGGGACTGCATACAGTGGGGCATGAGGCTAATTCTCATATTGGAAGCTGGTGAAAACTGGTCCAGAGAGGATATGCAAAACAAATATGTATTAAACCCAGGCCTACTGCTGCACAGAAACTAAGAGAGTAGCTTGAGGGAGAAGCAAAGGGGGATAAAAATAATAATGTATGATATTCACAGTGCATGAAGGCTCTAGGGAAGAAGCATGCTGAAAAGATGCTAAGAGAGAGCATGTACTGTGCAGAAGAGTTTGGGGGAGGAAGAGAAATGCAGCTCCAGAACATGGTGGGTGGGAAAGCTGATCCCAGCAGAGTGAGGACAGGCAAATTCATCTCAGGAGATGATCACAGTAGCACAGTAGCAGTGACAACCCTTAATTTCACAAGATGTTGCTTATTTCTGTGTGCATGTGCATATGTAAATAACAACATTGCAATTTCAATCAAGAAAACCACAGCCTCTCTTCAGATGTGAGAAACTGCAGATATGGGGGTGGAAGTGTCATCTCCTCTTTGTGCTGAGATTTCAGACTCAGTGACACGTGATTCCTTATTCCCTACAAATAATACAAGCGCTTAGCCTGTTTGCATTAGGCTCTGGGATTTTTTTATCCCTGACTGATCACTCCAGTCAATCACAGCATATACTGTGACACTAATAGCTAACCACTAAGGTGCTCTGCAGTAGGACCTGTGGTATTTCAATTAACTAAAACTGGCATTACATTAATGCCACAATGAAAATACTGAAAATAGACCCATACTGACAAACTCTCCTTTAACAGAATCACTCTTCAAGAGTGTGCTAGTGCTAAAAGCTTGGAGGGTAAAGAAGGAGGGTAAAGAAGAGATTGCAAAGCAAGATGTTGACCTCAACATACAGCAAGCCTATCAGGTAGGTACAGGGAGATTTGCGGTCTTTTGTTCATGCTCCAAGTTGTTAGATGCAAAAGACTTCTAGTTGAAATGTCACACACACTCATTAACCCAGTGCTATGCACAAGCAAATATACTCTGACTTAGCCCTAAAAAGCCATCCCAGCAGGGAATAGTAGCAGTACTGACGTGCCTGAGTTAAGTTAGGAAAGTAAGCCTTCAACCATGCGTATGTACACACACACATATATATGTATGTAAAATGCACCCCAAGTATATATTTTTTATACATATATAATGCAGTTTATTACTCCAATTTACATTTTTAAAAAAGAAAAGTGAATATTTTACTATGTTTTCTGAAATTTTATTGCCAATAAGTAGTGGCAGTGGATCAAGCTTTTGAGGGCACTAGGAATCTAGTGATTGGGAAGCTGAGGTACCTGCATGCCACCCTCCCTACCAGCCTGTCTGGGGACAAAACTTCCCTGGTAGTGGCGTACAGCTACAGCACTAGAGGTGATTTGAACCTGGACCAATCCAAATGATCATGGAGGAGCTGGGTCTGCCTGCATCTGCCCGAATAGACATGCTAATGGATGGCAGACACATGCGACTGGCAAGGACCAATGCCAGTATTCACACATGGCACTACACATGAGTGGCCCAAAACAGGCACTGGAGGGAGGACCAGTGTACATCGTTCTAATGGGAATGTTTTGATTTGTTCTTCACTGCAAAGTGCACAGAGAGAAGCGTGGAGGTGTCAGAGCCCTGGAGAACGCCAGATTTTGGAATGAAAGAAACAGAGGGGTGAGATGGGCTTTCATGACAGCCCAGAAGGGAAATAGGAGGTGTCATGATCATGTTTGGAGTAAAGGACGACACAGAAGGCCAGACTGCAATGGGGCTTCAAACAGATTAGTGACCAGCGCTTGTAAATCTGACAAGAGCTGAACTAAGATGGCAGAGATCTACCAACTGCAATGTGTTTAGGGAAGCCGATCTAAAAATTAAGAGTCTTCCAAGAAACCATCACATCTTAGTGTATGCAATGCATGTAGGTATGTGTTCTTAGCTCTACTAAGAACTTCATACCTTGAAATTTAAAGGTCTGCTTTAGTTAAAAGGTTTCTTTTTGAATACTGGTAGTCTTCATGTAACAGCACAGAAGACAGCATTCCTAATTAGGGTGATCATACAGTTGTAATGATTAAATTTCAAATTTTTAGTGATATTGTAACTGAGCTAATATTTTAACAAATAGCAAGGCAGGTGTGGACAGTAGGTTTATCTGCAGTCTGCTATTGAATACCTGCACGTGGAACATCTTCTCTGCTCTAATACTGGCGTACTGAAAGAAGTCTGTGTTTCTAAAGATCTTAAGAAACATTGAAGGTCAGATGAAAAGCTGAGTAAACAGACACTCTTTTAAAAATGTCTTCTGATCTCATTCAAATATTGTGCTTTTTCACTCAGAATCTTTACTTAAACATCTAAATAAACCTCATGAGGATGATAGAGTACAGAAATGCTGAAATGTAAGGTGCAAAGCAGCCACTTTTTAATTAACTACCTGCATGCTTATTTTGCTACAGATTACAGTCAGTCTCATGAATACAGGTACATGAGGACATCAAGAGATTGAGTACTTGTGCTGTGAATTAACAGGAAATGTGAGCTCTGTTTTGAGCTCTGCTATCGGTTTGCTGCTTGAACTTGGGCTTGTCATTTCACCTTCCTCTGTCACTGTTGAGTATTGGGTTTTCTCCCTTGTCTTCTGCCTCATCTGGCTATGCTCAGTATTCCTCTGAACAGTTTTTCCTGATATGAATGGCTGATGGTGAGTGCTGTGATGCCCTGGTCATGACTACCCTGCTAAAAAAGGCGCCTCACTCTTTAACTCTGAGTTACTATGAGGGCAGCTTGAGGCCAGTGTTGGACTCAGCACAGAACTCACTTGGAAAGGCACAGCCCAGGGGGCTCAGCATTCCTGACTCAAGTCTCCATCACAAGGACAGGGGTGATGCAAGCGTGTGATTGCCAGACAGGGAATTTCATCCTTGCTAGTGGCAAGGGAACACAAAGCAACACAAAGCCCTCAAACAATTGATTTCAGCACCAATGTCTTGATTAAAATACTGCAAAAAAAGGCTTGTGGTCTCTAATGACTGCAGATTTTATTGCACAAATGCACCTCAACATGAGAGTAATCTCCTGCACCACCAAAGGGGATCAGTGCACCGAAAGCAGCCTGCACTGAGAAACTACTCCAGGGTACCTGAGTGAGAGCTGTGTTTCCCACCACAGCTGCAGTGGAGACACAGTAAGACATCAGGCTTGCACACCTGGTCAGGGTAGAGCTGTCTAATGAATTATCAGCTGCCTGCTGACCCCAGAGTTATCTGCATGCTCAGAGCCTATGGCGAATGGGAGGCAGTTTGACTTAGTTCAGCAATCAAAGATGGATAAACTTAGATCAGATTGCTGTAGCTGTGGGTTAATAGCTTGCACATAAATGACTCCCATGACTGAGCCCACGTGCAGTGATTAGTTAAGCCACTGAAACTTGAGTGTGCCTGTATACCAAATACTGCTTGTACGTACAAATTTGGGTCAAGATTTATGAAATCAGGTGCCAGAACTCTATATTTGCAGCAGTTAAATAATCTACCCATTTCCTAAGGAATGCTAAGGCTCCAGCAGTGACCTCCAGTGTTACCTTCACAAACAAATGAGTAGGTGAAGCTGCAGTGGAAGCAGTCAAGTATTCAGTGTTTTTCAAATCAGGTCAATATTCTTTATTAATCCATGGGATTGAACTGTTGCTTGTACAACTTCATATTTTCCTAAAACTAAGGTGCACAGTGACAGCACTAGTTTTAACATAGCCTTACTTTTCAAGTATGTCACTCTAACACAAATACATGCCAGAGGATATTCAGTCTGGGAGGTAATAAGATCGTGGGGCTTAAAAGTCAATAAAGTGCACTGAAGGTCCTGATTGAAAGCACAATTGTTTCTCAGTCTGATTCCTGTCTTCCACTGCACTTCAGAATTTTTTTAACATAGTGCACACTGGTCAATCTCGATTGAGCGTTAAAGTTAAAAGTGATAAAATGTGAATGGATCACCAGGAGTGCAGTCTCTGCCCTTGCATTTATTAGCAGGGAATTTTTATCATTTGGAAATGCTTGAAATCTTTCCTCCTAATTTGGCGACCAGACTTGCAGAGCTAAGCCATGCTTTTCCTTATTGTCATTGGTAATAAAGGTTGGATAATTCTCTTGGCTTCTAAGGGAAATCATATTTCTGGGCAGCTGTCACTGAGAGATAGTTTACGTTCAATTTGATAGATTATGCAATTGTCCTGGTTTGGACTCAACTGAAGCATTATCTCAGCAACAGAAAACATACAGCTGCAGGAAACATGAGCTTTTTTTGGGAGGTAAAGGAAGAAAATTCTCTTCTTCAAGGGGAAATATTAAATCTGGTTCAAATCTCATGAAATCAGACTGTATTTGGGTATAAGGCATTGCTGGCTTGGTCTTACAGCTTCTCTTCCTGTTTCTTCATTGCTGGCATTTATCAATGATTCTCAAATCTAGAGTCTTTCACTAAGATGCTGAACAGATGCATACAGGGAAAGCTTTATAGGTGTAATGGAGCTGAGTATGTGTTAGTAACCCCACAGCAGAATGCAGGATTTGCAGCTATAAATGGATGTGCTAATTAACAAGGTTTCAGCCCTCTATTAATTTGTTTTCTTTATTTAGATCCTCAGCATTATTACCATAAAAAAGGGTCAGCACTTATGGTCAAAGAGCAAATGGCTGGCAGGTGAGTTCTGCTTTTCCGACATGTCTCTGACATTCCTCCCTGCTGTATAAGTATGCTACAGGCTGCTATGAGGCTCGACTACCTGCTGAGGACCTTAGAAAGATTGGAAATCATCCTCAAAGGACAACTCTTCCT
>WYDI02024778.1:0-11198 GCA_009867235.2 Psittacus erithacus | reverse complement strand
TCAAGGCCAGGTTGGACACAGGGGCTTGGAGCAAGCTGCTCTAGTGGAAGGTGTCCCTGCCCGTGGCAGGCGTTGGAATTGGATGAGCTTTAAGGTCCCTTCCAACCCAAAGCAGCCTGGGATTCTATGAATATGTTGCCATAAAGTAGTATTACTTAAGTGCCATCCTGCTTCTGACAGACCAATCAAAGTAGGTCCCTAAGTAGGAGAGAAGCATAGCTTGGATATTCTGTGGTAGATCCTGGACTTTAGCACTCTCTACTTTTTGACTTCCCATGGATCAAGGCCTACAGGTATGAACATCATTTCATCATCTAGTATTTTCAGGCACTCTAAAGACAAATTCTCCCACAATCTAAATGGCAAGAAGTTACAGAATGACTCTGCTTACCAAAATCTACATGGAAAAATGTTTGAAATCCTAAATAGATCACTGTTACCATTTTTAAATTACTCTATTTTTAAATCCTTAGTGATCTTTTTTTCCTAGCTCAAGCCTTTTCTCATCTAAGCGTTATGAAGTTCCATCCAAGTAGTGGCACCATTACTTAATCCAAAGCCTTTAAAGCACATCAGGTTGTATGACCTGTCTGACCCCAGGGCTTTAACCTCTGGAGATATCATGGGTAGAATCTGTTGCATGATTCTGCCTGAAGCTGATTGCCTTTAGTTCCCAGTAAAGCTCGTCTGAGACACTTCAGACATCTCACAGTCTGGGGAGGACACTGTGTACCTGCTCATTTATCTTGGTGACAAAGGAATGACCTTGCTGCAAAACTGAATGGGTCTCAGCTACTCCAGCTTCTCTAAAGCAAAGGTTTTGTTTCCAGCCCAGTCCACTGGCATCAGGTGCCAGGTTAGAGGTTTCCACATGGATTTCCCAGCACAGGGGACAGAGCAGCATCTTGAATCCACAATATTCAGTGACAAAGAGTTAGTTCAGGTGCACAGGTCCTGCTAGAAGGATGTTTGTCAGTCCAAGGATTACAAAGATGAGCGAATTTCAATGGATCGAGCTGACTTACTTTATAATCGACTCCTGAAGTTTTCCCTTGGAATCACAGACCCCTGGATAGCTCATTTAAATCTACTGGCAATAAGCTTCCTTGTCTTTGTGGTCTTTTGCAGCCATCTTCAAAGTAGTGCACAGAATTCCATAGATTGAAAAAAGTCCTAGAAAAACAGAATGCCTGCACTTACTTTTGTGAAGATCATTTGTTAAGTTTTCCCATCAGCACTGTCACAGGATCAAATCTTGGCCCCAGTTGAACTCAACAGGAATTTTGCCACTGACTTAAATGGAGCTAAAATGTCACTCCTGCTATTTGTCAAGTCAATTACATCCAGACAATACTTTAACATCTGGCATCAACTGAACACACAGAAATGTTTGCTCCCTCAGTCTCTGAAGAGAACACAGGACATTGGCTATCTCAATAAAAATGAAAGCTTTGTTCCTGGCAAGCTGCTTGTAATTAAGAGTGGATCTGTCCAGTGAAACTATCGGAACCAAATGCCTGTTCTTTAGCATATAGTTGTTGGCAAACAGCATCAGGAGGTTCTCTCTCATTTTCTGGGAAGAATGTCAAAAGCACCCATCTACTGTTGAAAGGCATTCTGTTGTAAAAACTTGGTTTAGAACAACAGATCTACCCTCATCTGTGGTTTCCTGCAGACGAGGGGGGTTTTCACCCAATTCATCTTCTGTTTCCCACTGGAAAGTCCCTTGCTAGGTTAGGTAGAGCTGTTCTATCTAAACCCCTGTCTGAATACGGTGATCAAAGGTAAGGCTAAAGAATAACTGATTGTAGAAGGATGATGGGTGAGAGCTCATTTCTCTCTCTAAAACCCAGCTGAGACAAGGCATTATTGTTTTATTGCAAAATATTCAGTCTGGGTCAATCACACGAGGGGCACATCTTTTCATGCACTAAAAATAAGAAAGCTATAAAGTAATTTTATTAGTGTTGACTTAAAAAGATCTATTTGGATGGCAAGAACCACTGGATGACGTCTGGAAGAAAAGGGATGCACAAAGAGAGGGGCTCTGATGCCTAAAGTAGGTGAGGATCTGCACACCGTCATTTCCTGTTTCAAGTACCATACCAGGCACCTGTGCAAAACCAGCTTCCCTCCATCTCCTTCCATCCCCTGGGAAGCAGAACCAAAATCAGGCTCCAGGATCTGATGAGCCTTAATTCCCAGCACTTAAATAATTAGCTTCTCAAATGTATGAAAACAAGTCTCATTTTCTGGATTAATGAAGGAAGTTGGGTTCCACTGAGCAAAGCTATTACAGAGCTGCTAATGCACGGCTTGATTTCATCGCCTGCCACTAAGCACAGAGCGATGTGGACTCCTGGGAGAGCAAGAATACAAGGAGAGCAATGCTGGAGGGTTAAAGTGAAAGGCGGGGGGGGAAATCCTAGCAAGACTTTGTGGTTTTATGCACAGGGAGGGCTGGTTTTATTTGTGTCTGCTGAGCTTCAGCTGGCTATATGAAGATGCCATACAACCCCCCAAAAAAGGATAAAGCTCAGTTTGATCCAAAGGGCTGGAGAGTTTGCTTTAATCACAGAGCAGGGTAAGAGAAATGTAATGTTTTTCCTAACTGGAAGGAGAAGGGACTGAGAAAATGTCAGGCTGCTTTGCTCTGGCCTTGGAAGATTTAAACCTTGGCCATATTACATGAACAAGTCAACACTATCAGGACTGTTTCCTTCCCCTCTCTGCTTCACTATTTGCTGCCTTGCCCCAGATTCTACTGTTTCATACAGGCAGAAACAAGAGCCTGCACTGAACCTCTCCTTGTGGTACATCCAATAGGGAACAGAGAATAACTAGGAAATCAGGGCTTTTGAGATGTAACTACAGCTATTCAACAGAGGCAAAGTCATGCATCTTCTCAGACAAGGGAAAATGAAGAGGCCAAAGGAGTGTTGATTTCCTTAGATTCTTCAACCATCAAAAAACCTGTGTGTCATTCTCCCTCAGTCATTAGTACATCCATATTAGTGGGCCTGTAGTTCTGGATGTGGATTTGGGGGTAAATAGCTTCTTAACACTGAAGTTCTTCTAACTGCAGTAGTGTCAATATACCCTCAGGCACACTGTCACAAGTGCCATATCCTGCAAAACCAAACCAAACTTTTTGAGGATACAAAGTCTGTCACTATAATGGAAGTCCTGGGTTAATACAGAAACCTTGGTGCAGACATGCAGCAGAGTTGAGAGACTAAGGAGGAAATCAATGGAACTGTGAGGGCTTGTGCAGCAAAGTTTGTGCTTCACAACCCAACTTTCAGAGATAGGGACCAAGGACATACAAAACCTCATCACCTTCCCAGATCAGGAGCAGTGTTCTAGAGGTGGACATTCAAAATTAAGCATCTTTGAAAATGCAGAGATGCTGCTTCTTAAGTCGGGGCTTGTTGGAGCACTGAGGAGTTACACCCTGTGTAATTTAGCTGAAGCAATCAGGAAATCATTATGTACAGTGGAGAGTTAAAAGATGACAATTACACTGTCCAAATAAACAATTGAAGTGACTAAAAAAGTCCACCCAAAGCCTAGTTTTGAGGCACTATTTAATGTAAATGAATCACTTAGTGGACAATGCAACAATCATCTGTTCAGCTTCTCTTCATTATCAAAAACAATACAAAAGGATTGGCAGGGAATAACCATGTGCCAGAGGGAGCCCTTTAGGAAATACCACAGAATGGGGCCTGGCTTTAGTCTGTTCTTCTATTGTGTTCTGACAATGCTTCACTAATGAATGTCCAACGTCATTTTGGTTGTCCTTGTTTTTAACTTTTGTTATGGTTTTCCCCCAAACAGATCCGTAGTAATCTTGGCCTGAATGAACTGAAATGCTTGTCTGTGTTAGGAAGACTTCCACACCTTATGTATGAGTTTTGCTAAGGTCTAGGAGGATTTGTGGTCTCAGGCACCCTGGGAAATCCCATTGAAGATGATGAGGCAAAATCCTTCCATTTGGGCAAAAATCCATTAAATCTTAAAGAACTCATCACCTGCTTGGAAACTTTGAACACTTACTGAATTCAGTACTTCAGGGAGTTGGATACTCAGTAAATTCATCTTTGAATATTCAATCTGAAATCACACTAACCTCATTCTAAATAAAATAAGCTATTTTTCCATAGAGAGTATTTGTACTGATCATGCCCAGCATTATCTTGGGAGTTACCTGCAGGAAACTGCAAGCTAAAGGGAATCCCCATTTGGGATCTGGGAAGGTAAACATACCAGGCAGGCACCTATGCTAGAACAGAGGCTAAGAAGACAGTATCAAGCAATAAGTCCTGTCATTAAGCTTCAGAACTGGTGACCCACTGGCATTCACATCCCTTTTTACTGCTTTGGAATAGCTGGAAGTTCCAACTTGATGGCATAGCAGGTCCTCACAGGAGTGCCCTTTTCTTACCTGGTTCCTTGGCTCACTCCCCATTGCTGTCACCACTTCCAGCTCCTGCAGTGTTGTGGTTCAACTCTTTGTAGACCCAGACAGTGCAAATCAAATCCCAGAAACTGAGTTAAGAAAAAAGGGCAACAATGAGACAACAGGGAAAAGAGAGGGGCAGATAAGTAGAGAAAAAGGCACCCAGACTTGGACTTTTCAAGGTTGTCTCTGAGATTATTTGTGTTAAACAAAATCTTAGGCTCTGCAGCAAATTCTAACAGACAGAGCTTATTTTTGTTAATCCCAGTGACTATAAAGTATGTGGGTTTGTAGTTAACACTATTTAAGACTTGAGATAGAAATGCACATTTCATAAAAGCTCACTACTAGCTAGGACTTCCAAATAAAACAGAGATGGCATCAACCCCCCCCCAGGGCTTCTGCTTGCAAAATCCCCACCAAGTTAGCTTGCAATGTGGGAGTTTTACTCACAGCATGTATTCAGAATGTCACTGAAGGTGGGACTCAAAAGGAGGGCTGCCAGCCCATACTGGGGCTATTTATATTACCACTGCCAGCTTCTTCCTGTCCTTCAGCTGGAAATCATTACTGTTGAAACAGAGACTGCAAAATGGGTGGCATATCTTCTCTGTGGCCACCACTTGGGATAGTGCAACCTGAAATAGAAGTTTACTACTATGGTACTTCCATAGAATCATAGAATGGGTTGGGTTGGAAAGGACGTTAAGATCATCCAGTTTCAACCCCTTCCACTAGAGCATGTTGCTCCAAGCCCCGTCCAACCTGGCCTTGAGCACTGCCAGGGATGGGGCATTTACCACTTTTTTTGGCAACCTGTTAAACCTTAACTTTACTTCAAGATACATGATTCTTGGTACCTGCTAAGTGGAGCTGCCAAGTAGAGTCATGGAAATTGATGGTTATGAGACCTTAGAGCAGGGGTCCTGAATGTTGCCTTTTCACTACAAATTGTATTTGGGCAGGGAGGGACAACTACCCAGCTTCTAATAAACAATAGCTCATTTTGCAATTCCATTGTCACCATTTGCACTTACTGACAATTTTTAATAGCAATCTCTATTAAAAGACAAAAGATTTCAAGTAGGAAGGAAAAAAAGCAACCCCCTGATTCTGTAAACACCCAGGATATTAAAGGCATCATCCTAATATTGAGATACACGGAGAAGAAAACAGATTAATAACCCTCTTTCTTTAATAAACTTCCTTTAAGACATCCCAAAAGTGTATTCAGTACCATTCTGCTTCTCCCTGCTCTGGTGAAGAATGTTTTAGTCCCTGGAGTAGCTGCTGAAGTCAGGTCTCACTGTAATTACATCTCACAGCAGTGCGGGGAGACTTAATTACCAGAGTCACTGTAAGTGTGTTGCCAGACAGATACAGCCCGGTCCTGCCAGGGGATACGCAAGGATCCAGCTACAATGGGCATGTTAGGGAAGACAATTGGCGTTTGCAGAGAGGGTTTTGAGATCCTCCTGCAAAGAGCAGCACGGACACACCCAGCAACCTTTATTCCAACCCCTCAACTCCATCATGAGGGAGTCTGTGGTTTAAAAACCTCTCTGTACTCACCAGGAGATGCTCTGCCACACCACAAGATTTCATATTCAACTCCCCCCCATAAAAAAGAGTGTGACTCACCAGTTTCAAACGGTGACATTTCATTCCCAAACTATTCTGGGAGCAGCTGGCTCCATAACACATGGGGATGTGGGGAAAAGGGAGGAGGGAAGAGCCAGATTGCAAAGTGAAAACCACTCATTCTCTCCCCCACACAGGTATGTTGCTTTTCAATTGCAGAGCCACATCATTTGGGACACGCTGGCAAATTCCAATGGGGAAAAACAATAAACCAAGCGTATTTCAGAGGGGAAAAAAGAATATATAACTACACACAGCAGTGATGCAATTCCCTCTCAGCCAGGAGGGATTGGGAGAGTGGTTTGCTCTCCATATCTAATAGATGTGAGGAAAAGCGCTGTCCCCACTTCTTCCTAGTTTGAACCCGCCATTCTGGGCTGCCCCTTCAAATGGTTTCTCTGTGATGCAGACCCAAGTTTTAGTCATCAGCAATATCTTACTAATGATGAACAAATGTATGTGCAGTGGGATGGTGACAACAGGGGAATGACAAAGAAATCACTGTCAGCTCCCAGTCCCGAGAGGAGTTTTGTGTCACGCTGCTGTTTAGCGTTGCTCGTGTCCCTGCTGTGGGAATGTCACTGCCATAACATGCAGCACGTGAGGGCACTGGCCTTGTGGGCTTGTCAGCACACACATGAAATCACTGTCACTGGGGCAGTGCCAGAAGCAGCAGCAGCATCTCTTCTGGCCTCAGACTATAAATCTGTGCATGGCTGATTGGCCTCAGAGCAGCAATCCAGCCCCATTCATTAATGGTGGTGAAATTCCATGGGGAGGGAAGCCGTAAGGGAGGTAACCTCGCAGTCTTCCCAATGGGAGACTGGATGCAGGTTTATAGCTTGCAAGGCACGAAGGCTGCAGGGATGTGAACACACAATTCATCCCTGCAGATGAGTGGCAGAGGGGCAAGGAGAGGCTCAAGGCAGGCCCAGCACAGGATGGGTATCCTCATAACCCATCCCTGTGCACGTCTGCACAGGAAATGCTTGATTATGATTTAATTCATCTCCTCTGCCGTCTTTATACAAGAAAAAGGCTGTCCTGGCTTTCAATACCCAGCACTGACTTGGGACCTTGCACTGGCAGATTCAAGCCTATCCCATTCTTTAGTTAGGGAAACCTCAGTGAAATCGGTGCTCATTCAAGGAAGAGGAGGCTGGCTCACTGCGGGATGCTGGCATGCAGCAGCAATGACCTTGGCTAGGTAACTCTCTCCTGAATACAAAGATGGCCCTAAAAGCAGCAATTCCTTGTAAAAAGAAACAACCAGTCTTCAGCTAAGGCAGGGAAAGGCAGTAGTTTGTTAAATAAATGCATCTGTCAGAGCCGGTTTTTCTTTTCCCAGCTTCCCTAAATGCCCTTCACTAGCAGGGAGGGGGAGGGGACCTGCTCTTTGAAGCCTTTTCCTTACGGGAATAGAAAACACGGAAAGAATTCAATTCTCTGCCACAGCCCAGCAGCACTGATCCACGCTTCAAAACCCAGAGCCCAGAAGACAAGTTTGGCTGGTGGGTACTGACAGCTCGGAGCCTGTGTTATCACTACATTAGCCTTGCTCAATAGCCAGCATCATGAAGTGTCCCCCTTAGTGTTAAAGCACAGAAAGAAGAAGGGGAAGGAATGGAGACTGGGGAAGGAAAATCAGGGAATTCTGTTCGGAAACCAACTGCGGTTGTTCAAACCTTTGATCAAAAGCACCATCTAGTGAGGAAAGGGCTCACTGCAGCTGGCATTGCTCTCTGGGGCTGCTGCAGTAACGACAAATGGAATGTGACTTTCATCACAGGTTTGCCTACTAAAATAACCCCAAATATCACCACGTGCACAGCCCGAGCTCTGAATGAACAAGGACATGCCCCAAAATTGCTACCCCCCATGTAAATATATCTGCAGTGGAAACGTGTTCTCCACCTCCCATCATCTCCCACCAGAGAATCTCAGCTACCCTGAAACCCGCAAGGAAGGAGGCACCACAGGAAGAGGAATGATTTCCATGTTATAATTTGGGAGCTAAGGAAAAGAAAAGGTAAGTGACCGGTCCAAGGTCATGCAGGAAGCCAGAGGCAGATCCGGGAATAGAGACCAGCCACCCTGAACCCAGGGATGCCTTGAACAATAGCACAGCCTCTCCCTCTGTTGTCATTTAACTCTTTCCTAACCCACCAAATAGCAGAAGAGGGGCAGGATATACACACCTCTGCATGACTTCTTCCTGCTTTACAGCTCCTGGGGGCCCAGCCCTCAGACCTTACCTGCTAAACCATGGAGGGAAGGCAGCAAGGAAGGACATCCTGAGATCAGTGAAGGTGCAGGTAGGGGATACTTCTATACACAGGGCTTAAGCTGCCTCCTCAGCAATTAAAACAGCCACAATAAGTATCCTTATGGAAACAGTACCTCAGCTATGCCACGTGTCCATTTCTATGTGTGACAAAGCATCACTATGTCCTATCACAGCAGTTAAAATGGCTGTGGTGTGTGTTTGAGCATCTATATAGAGGATATTGCTCCCTCTTCCCCTGCTTTTGGGTTAGCTGCAATGATTGGGGATTTGCAGCACGATCAGACATCAGAAATGCAGTTTCACTAAGTCTATCTACACTGCTGTCATACTGAGCCTGGAAATGCTGCAGTGCAGGGGCTGGAGAAAGCATTAATTACAACCAACTGGAACCAAACCTTAGAGAAACTAACTGAAGAAAGCCCAAAACCAGATTCAGGTGATGCAAAACCCCCTGTGAGTGCAGTGACCTGAACCTACAACAGAGAGAGGAGCTCAGACAAGTGACCAGGGGTCCAGCAAGAGGAGTGTGATGTCCCTGAGTCAGAGCCCAGTTCCAAACCAGAGGTGTAAGTGGAGCAAAAATTATGATCATCTTCTTGATCCACTGCTTGGAAGGGACACAAATGATTATCCACAAACAGCTGCACAGGAAAAGAAGGGGGAAAGCCCCAAGAAACCCTTATTTATCTGTTTTCTATCACAGGTCTCTTTTCATTCACTTCTATAAACCAAATCCATGCAAACAGGGAGAATAGTTTGTGCTTTTGAGACAAGAGAATCTTTAATCAAGCCACAGCCCTTTGAACATTTACATTCTCCAGCCAAAGGCACTGTGAAGTTGGGAGCTTTCACTTCAAACTAGTTCAAGGATGCTTTCCCTGGGGAAGGTTTTGGTTACCCAGTGGAGGTTTGTGCACAGATCTTTGCTCTTAGAGGAAGCAACCAAAGCTTTTCTTAAGGAAGAAGCTACATCTTCTCCTCCTTGAAGAAAAGGTGATAAATAAGAGCCTGGAAGAACTAGAGCACAAAATTGTTGCCCTAGAGAATAGGGTTAAAAGGCTGTAGATGAGCACTCAGTGATGCTTGCAGTAAAGCAGATGTCACCAAACACAAGTGCAAATAGTTCTGAGTTTGGAGGGGGTTTTCCCCCTCAAAAGAGCTCCTGCACTTCAGGAGGGCACTGATAGAACAGGATGTTTGTCAAGGAAGTGTTAAACTGCTAAAAGGATTCCAGCCCTTTGCAGGTCTGGCCTGACACAGTGAGAAAGAAGAGAGGAGAGATTAAGTGCTAACAAAAGCAGCCACAGCTGTAGAAGACTATACCAGTATTTACCAGTTGGGCCTGCCTGGTCTCCAAGACAGAAGTCCATTGCAGGGATAGATTCCCCCTAATGCTTCGGAGAACAGAGCCATATCCATGTAAGTGAGTTCAATGTGCAATGTGTCACTCAGCAGGTTTAAATCTAAGCTGAATTTGTTGCTAATTGCATCAAGTTAACCTAAGAAAATAGGATCCCAGTCAAAGCAATAAAATCAAGGCCTAGTTCAATGAATTCCCTTCTCTAATTGCAATCCCAGTGTAACCCTTTGCTCTGTAACTCGCTCCTGCTACAATCACTGCAGGCACATGGTTTCCATCAGCACCTGCCAATGTGGTGACAGACTATTCCCTGTTAGAATAAACAGGCTGGCACATACCAGGTAATGACTGCAGGAGCTCTCAGGCAACTACTGGCCTATAAGAATCCCATAGGATACAGCTCATCCTGCTGCTTTGGTGGGAAAGATAGTTTGAAATGGCTTTTTCTAGCTCTGATTTTCGTAAGACTGAATGGACCCCAGCTGCCATGGCATAAACCCCCTGCTTCTGGATGTTATTGATCAACATATAATCTGTGCAAATAAAATTTTACTGAGCCTTTCATTTCACATTGGCCTTGAAGCCAAAGCAGTGCATTCCCATCATACCCTCTGGAATGTGAGTTTTTAGGAGACCTTGGATCCTTTTCTCCTTTTGCCTGAAATATTGATCCCTTACAAATGGTAAACTTACACTGAAGGTGTGAATTCATTAAAAATGACCATTAAAATGCCTTTCAAATAACTGTCATAAAAACCTCTCCGTTATCTCACTGCTTTCCACAGGGAAAGACCTCTTGGATTAACTGCCTTTGCTGCCAAAGTATTCCCAGCTCCCTCCATTAATGGATCTTGGGCTCACACAGACCATAACAAAGAGGAGGAAAAGCTCCCAGTGCTGGAATGAACCTGTGCACCCTCTCCTTCCTCAAGGCAAAACCTCCCAACACCACTGACTCCATTGAGGCTTTTGGGATCACTGGAACCTCAGCTTTCCAAAGGTCGGTGCTACAGCCTGGTGCGCTCTATTGCCCCTTGTCAGCACCATTACCTCAACAAGGAGATGTAAAGCTGCAGGACATGCAGTACATTGAAGCCCCATTTCATCACAGACAAACTGAAGTGCTCCCATAGCACTGCCGTAGCACTCACAGAACTCACCTGAAAACGGAGAAACTGGATTTCCCCTGATCATGGCTTTCAAAAGGCCTCTTTTCCTCCTCCTGTTGTTGTTGCTCACAGCCACGCGCTGCCCACAGTCCTGTTGCAAGGAGCTTCTTCATCTTCAGCTTTCATGCAGAGAGATGCTGGGAGCCCACCTCATCAGAAGGACGTGAAGCTGTTGGAGCGCGTCCAGAGGAGGCCATGGCGATGCTGCGAGGGCTGGAGCAGCTCTGCTCTGGAGCCAGGCTGAGAGAGCTGGGCTGGGGCAGCCTGGAGAGGAGAAGG
>WYDI02024777.1:90250-100841 GCA_009867235.2 Psittacus erithacus | reverse complement strand
GGCAGAGCATGAGGCTCAGAAAGTCCTTGGTCAGTGTAAACATTCTAAGCAGTAGCTACAAACATCGGTGTTATCAGCTCTGTTCCCAGGCTGAAAGTCAGAAACACAGCACTGCACCAGCCACTAAGAAGGAGAAAAAATGACTGCTACTGCTGAACCCAGGACACATTAGCTTCAGCCTTTTCATCCCCTCTAAACTTCAAACCACTTAATTCACCCCACTCAGGGTATTCTGACCAAGAAGAGAAAGGAAGTTTCCAAGTCAAAGATCTTTAACAGAAAATGTCTCTCTAGCTACCCCTTTTCTCTCTCACATTAGCAGCTTTCCAGGCCGAGGGCCAGCACTAGCTGGTGGCTGGGCCAGGAAAGAACAAGCTCCCTTAGATTGCTGGAGCTTGCTGGGCCAAAACTAACATGTTCAAACCAAGGCAAGAGGTGGCCAAAGTAGACTGTGGAGCACAGGCTCAAGGGGAGATAAAACAAGTTCATAATCTCCATGGGTATTGCTTTCTGATCTGATGGAAGATGCATCTTTGTAAGGAACACGTTGAACAAACCCGCAGTTGGGAGGCAAAGGCCTGGATGAAATGGCAAGGTCTGTTTCCAGAGGGATTCATCAGAATCAATCCTGGCCAGGCAACAAACAAAGACAACAAAAAATATTTGTCCTGGCTACTAATGTGGTTCTGAGTATTTAGAAATCCAGCCAGAACAAGACTGGAAACCCAACCAGGCCTTTGGATCGTAGACTTGGAACAACCTAAGACAGACTTGCTCGAAGGGCAAGATACTCTCTTTGCTTTCTCCTCATGTTACAATCCCCATCCAGACAACATCATCTCAGCCCCCTTCAGATCTGGTTTCAGACATTTTCTTCCCATCTGTGCTCCTTTCTCAGCTAGCCTCTGTGTAACGCTGCCATTGATGGATTATACAAAAGAGAGATAAAAGATGAAGTATGTATCGTTAATGTAGTAAAGACTCTCGCATCCACATTTCTTTCTGACAACTCACAGACCCATATAGTAAGCCACAAGTGAAGATTGCTTCCCCCAAGGCAGAGAAGAGCAACCTTCACATATTCCCTCCAGGAATTGTTTTAGTTCATTCATGAATTATCATAACATATAAAAACATATGTAAAAAGTATCAGGTGAAATGCTGGCCTGACTGAAGTCAATGGCAAATCTCCCATCTACTCCACAGGGACTAGATTTTTTCCACTAAGTTCCAAAATAAACCTTTTTTGTGTACATTTCCTTGGATATGCATAATGCATATAAGGCAGATGCTCTGTATTTGCTCAACAGCTAAAGAAAGTTGTTCTTTTCTCCCAAAACACGAAAATACACTTGGAATAATTTCTTCAGAAAAAGATACCAAATTGTCAGAGTTTGTACTGTCTAATCTGGGTTTGGCGTAGCCAAGTGAACTCACTGGCTGCTAGCCCTGCTGTTAATAGTGTGCAGCAGCACAGTTTAAGACCCATCCTCCAGTTTTCTGCTCAAACACGTCTCCATGTCCAATTTCAAACACAGACAATCGTGAAACAAGGAACAAACTGTGAAATGGGATGTTTAAGGACAAGGAAACACATTGAAGTGCCTCTCAAGGAGTACAAGGGCAATTGCCTACACACCAGGGAGAGTAAGCTGGGTAAAGTATTCAGAGAAGATGCATAATCATGACAGCAGTGGCACACAACCTACCTCCCGCTGCCCTCTGCTGCTCCTCTACAATGGTTGCTGCTCCACAGTCACAGGACCAGACCCAGGTCAGCATTTCAGCTTCTCCAGTTCGCAGCCCCATGAGTTAACCTTAAGTACCTCAATTTCTGTTAACACATGGGGCAGCACATTGCAGCTGCTGGGACAGAGGAAGGCTCCTGCTGACATCTGCCTTAGGCCAGGGCACCATGGCCAGGCAGGTACAGGGTGATGACCCAGGGACTGCAGCCCATTCTCGTGTATGCCCCAATGTGAGCAGCAAAATGGCAACTCCCCAAGAGGAGAGAGCTCTTTGGAAAAATAGTATCTCTTGGGGAAGGAGAATGTGTTAAGATTCTCCCTTGGGAAGCTTTGATTTCCTACTAAATTGCTTTTCTGTGAACTCGTGCCTGGCTTTCCCCGGCACATCAATTCAGGTATTAAAAAGCCTCAACAGAGCTGTGGGAGATGCAATTCTCTCTTCAAAACCTAGATCTAACACAGCCATTTGATCCAGGGAGTTTTTGTACACCCAAGTTCAGAAGCCACTTAATGTTATTCGACCTTTCCGTTAGAAAGACAAAACACTTGTGCTCATATCCCAGCCTGGGGATTTTTCCCTCTTTGAAGAAACATACAGAAAAAGCAAAGGCGCAAAAATAAGAAAATGGTTCAAAGTGGTGTTTTAAACAGGTGTTTAGACAGAACAAAGATTGATCCTATGATTTATCACTTTCTGAGCTGGGGAAGGACATGAGAGAAAGAAGCAGCACATTAATGCTGTTAGACCATTTTAAAAGGAATGCAAACATCTCATCTCAGCACGCCTAGATTACCCTCTCTGTCTCCTTCACCTCAATTAGCATTAACTGATTGTAACTGAATATACTTTGAGAAAGGAAACCACTCAGTATGGTAGAAGTCAACTCCCCTGTTATTACTAGTGCAGTTTCAAGGCACAAACACAACTGCAGAATTTGCTGCAAAGGGCTTATGACCAGAAGTACTAGCAGAGAAAAGCATCATAGAAAATGCAGCCATGAGGACAATGCAACTTTTTAATTTTCCCATAGGTGTATGTTGGGTGGATTTATTGACCTTTGGGCTATGAGGCAAGGCTTATCTGTTGGCTTAAATCTTTGCAAGGGGAGAAAAAAAGGAATAATTAAGGATTTGATAGAGGAAGCTTTACAGTATGAAATTTGGAAGGCTTGATCCTATGGTTCTACTGGTGGTGGGTTTATAGGACACAAAGAGCATATGAAAGATCTCACTTCAGCATTATTTCTCAATACTGTCGCACACTCTTTCTTAATCTTTTTTTCCCCTACTTCCTTTTAAAGGAAGCAAAACCCGTGAACAGATATGGAACATTTAGAGGGAGATGGAAATTGAGCCAGGCAACCAGCTGGGACAGGTATTTAAAGTAATGCTGCTACTTAACCACACCATGCTCTTTTCACCTGTCATCATCTTGTCCCTGGTACCTCCGGTGTCCTGTTCCCAGCACACAGGTCAGCTGGGCTCTCCCTGACATGGGCAGACAGCAGGAGTTTGTGCGCACAGCACAATGTACATGGAAACACATTAAACTTGGTGTGTGAGTGGGCAAGGCTGGCTCAAAGAAAGGGAGTGACACAAAGGAAAAAAGGAAAATGAGTGAAGAGCACGAGGAAAATAGAGCAGATACTCTTCCTACGATTTATCAGACCACTGAACGAGTGTGTTATTTTTTCACTTAAAAAGCAATATTTAAGAATAACAAGAAAGTAACTCGTCATTTTAACTGAGGCAACTAATGGAAAACAAATGCATGGCTCCAATGAGCCAGATAGGGAGAAAATGCCAATGAAGATATTTTGGCAAGGCAAAGACCACTTCAGAGCAGAGCATATACAAGCAACACTTCCTCTCCTCCTCCCATTATGAGATGCAGCAGCAAGGATTACCACACACACACAATGCAACTGACAGCATTGCTGTCTTGATGCTTCATGTAAAATGAGACAAAAAGAACATGAAATAGGAGCTGCAAACTTAGCTTCACAAATTTTATGTGTTCAGGAATGCACATATGCTTTATTTTTCTTGCTTAATGTCCATCCTGCAACATAGATGGTTAAGTTGTGAAGCACACTTGGTTTGGCATAAAGATCTCACATTTTTAATGACAAGGGAGATAGGGCTGAGATTTTTGAGTGGAAGCCTACCTCCCCCACCAAGTCTGGCAGCACAGGCCACAGCACTGCCCTTACGGATATAGCATGCATTTCAGTGGCCTACTGCTACTTTCCCAGAGAGGACAGGGAATGGATGAGGCACCAGCAAACAGCCTGAACAGCTGGGCATGCTTGCAAATAGCTGACACTGCACTTCCAAAGCTGCTGTCACTGCCGTTCATCCCTAGGAAAGGGAGACAAGAGGTGGAACACATATGAAGAGCACAGCTGGGATCCACCTCTGTACCTGTGAGGAAACCTCCAAAGTGGGACATGGCTCCCAGTGCTGATAGGACTACACCACCCTGAGTCTCATGGGAAACATTTTATGGGCTTTTTAATAGCAAAATATATCAATACTAGCATCTTGGATCAATGGCCTAGATCAAAACAATCCAAGCAACCACCAGAGATAATGCAATTAGTGAGGAACAAGCTTTATAAGTAACTATAGTCATACAATCCTATCATCATAGCTATAGGAGCAGGATTCCATTCTGCCATGCTCAGTTACTGCTCAGGCTGCATGTTTGCTAGGGACAATGACTGCTATAGTGAAGCAGTGAGCAAAGCCAGCTATGTTTTATATTCATCTGTACAGTTTCTTTTCTCTAAGCTACGTTGATCTCACCAAACAAAATCTAGAAATCCAATGGAGTGAATCAGCGATGCTGCCCAGTCCCATTTGAAAGACAAAATTAAAAAGACGATAAACTCTTTGGAAGAAAGCATGTGAAAATGTAACTCCACAGTCAGTGCTCATTGTGGCAAATGATCAATCACCAGCATTATTTTTATCCTCGTGAGGCTTTCAGACAAGAGAAAGCAGGAGATCCCTTTCTCATCTCTAAGTATCAAAGAGAAAAAAAAAATTCATTCCTTGTTTTCCCTGTAATACACTCACATTCATGATGGTCTCTGGTGCACATGAAGGAAATAACAGATTACTCCTTTATTGTGCTCATGAGCAAGTAAGAGGCAAAGAGGCTTTGGGTATGACTGGAGGAAGGGGCAGAGCTCTGGATTGGGAGCAGAGGGTTGTGGCTGGATTTCTGCTCACCAGCTCCCTGGGAGAGGCAGGCTGAAGATGTGGAAAGAGGGAAGCAGAATCTCACTCTGCAGCACTGGTACCCTTATCAGCCCTGGCACAGGGCGAAATTACAGCAGTCTAAGGAAATCTGAAAGCACTGAAAGTGCCTTCTGAGAGCTGAGACATCAAACGCATTTTTGCAAGAGGCTTAGCTGTCTGTATCTACTTTATATCTGCTTATCAACAGAAAAAAGTGAAGCTAATACTTTTTAATCTTTCCCAGGTAAAGTCTCAGGGAGCTTTACTTTTACCCTCTCTCACTTAATACTGGTTTGGTTCCCATTCTATTGAGGAAGAGAAATCACTTTACATGAACTGCATGTGAGAAAGTGCAGCAAAACCTTTCAACAAATACCATGGGAGAGAAAAGATGAAAGAGGATGAGGTTTCCTGTTCTTGGCAAAGCATATCCTCCATACGGGAATGTTTCTGTATTCCACCACATATTCCTCTGGTCCTGTCTACACCAGAGAAACACACCAAGTTAAAAAAAGTGTGAACTGATACATCTTAAAACTGGGACAGCGTGAAAACACACTATTGCCCTGAGGTATGAGTTACAACAGCTGTGTTATTTTAACATGTGCTGGCTCCTGGTGGTTAATTGTAAGGTGTTCCCCACAGATAATCACCGGTTTTGTTTTTCACATGCAATGTGCACCTCTCCACACAGATATCAGTTTCAAATGAACTGCCTCAGTATAAACCGGGTGTAAAGCATACATTTGCAGAACAGCACACAGACATTTCTAAACACACACACCCCCACCCCATCACCCCTTCTGACATTCAGGCTTTTCTCTTTTTTGGAGATGGCGGATTCTAAGGAGCAGAAAGTTCTCCCATTTCCTAATTGTGACCATAATTGACGGTGGCTTCTTGGCTGTTGTTTTCTTATAGTAAGAGATATCATGTTATTGTGAGCCTTACATGTCCTGGGATATTCTGGCACCCACAATCTTAAGGCAATTTAGAAGTTCCATTATTTAGAGACCTGTATTACCTGCAACACTGGGTCTTTTTACTACACTATTCATAGCAACTATTTACGGTGTTTAAGAAATGAAGAGCACTTTGTGAAACAGAGAAAAGCTAGACACTGTCCCCCCACAAAGAGGACAGCCTTTCACTAGCAGAGATTTGGGCATTTCTCTGCCTCATCTTCCCCCACTCAGCTTGACCAATACAAAGCATTTGCTGGACAGTCTCAGCTCAGTCAGCCTGAATTTATCCTAGAGTAAGCTGAGACCAATAAACTGGAACTGAGCACAATGCTGAGCAGAACAGGAGGTTAAAGAGAAAAAGCCTACAGACATGATTTACTTGAACATCTTCTGACTTTGCTTCAGATTTCCATGGCATGCATCTCATTCAGTCTTAGCCTTTACCATTTGCCTTTATTCTGCCAAGAATGTGAAAATTGTTGTCAGATTTTGTTAGGAAAACCAGTGTGAGGCGTTGCTAGCAACCACTGGCATATGTTATACACAGTGTGCTGTATCACTAGAAGGATCCCCCGAGAAAAATCAAGTGGGATGAGAAGAACTGGGAGAATGAAGGGAGAGCAGTCATCGCTCAACATCAGGTTGGGTATCAGGAGAGAAAATAAGATTTTATCCAGTCAATGTTTTCCCCATCTCCAAGAACGACTTCTCACAAAATACTCCCAACCACATAGTTCAGTCTCCATGTTTGATACAGTGAGGCAGAGCTGTGTGGAGACCTGGAAGAGCAATCCATAGCACTGCAGACTGTAACTGGACAGTGTGAAGCTCTCCAGAACAGCTGAGGATCTGCAGGCTCCATGGGGATGCTGTTGATGGAAGAAGGCCAGAACAAGTTTGGGTAAAGGAATAAAAGGAGTTACCAGGTCATAATTAATCAGGCTGGAGATACAGGCTAGAGATAGCTTCCAATTTCTTAGCAGTGTTTTCCCCATTAAAGGCTACAGTTGCCTTAAAAACAAAAAAAAATCAAGTAGAAATTGAAACCTGTGGGAGAGAACCCAACACTACAAAGCACACTGCCATGGACCACAGGGCTATGTTACTGCAAAGCGTCTGGAACTTTTCTTCAGCGTGTGAAAGTCTGAAACACATTGTGCTGTTTTAAGCACAGTCATCCCATTTTAATGGCTGGAGAAAAACTGCATCATTGACCTGGCAACTGCACGAACCTACACAGCTAACGCTGGAGAAACAAGGAGCAGTTTTCTTTCCCTTTATGCGATTAAAGGATGTTTAAAAGCTCACCTACAAATTAAGAAATAAATTAACAAAATAGACTTGCTCAGGGAGAGAAATACACTGCATTTCACTACATTCATTTTAATTAGAAGCAAGCATTTTTATCTATTTCATTAGCTACCATGATGAGTCCAAGTCGCTAGTTACTTTTGAATTTCCTGTTACACATTGATTCTGAGCAACATGGAATAATAAAACTCCTTCACTGGGATTTTCAGTTCCAAAATAGAACAAAGCTATTAACAGAATTGATTGATCCCTGTAGGTTTGCACTGCCAAGCTTTCTTTGAAAGAAGCATGTTCATTACCATGTTGCATGGGAAGAAAATAAATTGAATGAGCAGGAAAGAATTCATATACTTGGAGATGAAATTTGATTCATTTGGCAACTGAACTCATGTTCAAATTTTTGTATGGAATTTCTCTATTCATACTCTATATTGCTGCTTTATTGAGGGCAGATCTCTAGCTGTCAGTGCAAGAAGCTTGCTTGTCAAGGGGACTTACTTGGAAATAGTTAAGTCATGTTACGATTCGTAGTGTCTTTTCTATTTAAGAAAAGCGGTGTTGGATGCAGCACAAAAGTTTTTCTGATTGCATACACTACACCCTTATTTATCACATGATAGTCTCCCAACAGCAATGCATCCTGTCAGCATGATACTCCATGGCTATAAAGTCACGTCTCATTCTACGGCACACCACTGGCATGTCAGAAAGAAGCAAACTCAAGTGTTGTAAGGCAATCCTTACATTCAATCAGCTGTGAAAATCAGTCTCACCATATTTTAAGCTATTTGCAATGCAAACTTTGGCTTCACTCTTCAAGCTTTACTCTTTGGTCTTGTTTAGAATTGCACTTGCGAGTGTTTCCTTTACAAAAATCCCATTGTGACAGCAAAACCCTCCAGACTCCTCACTGAATTGCTCTGCAATTTTTCATGTGCCACAGAATTTTCTAAGGTATCTTGAGTTATACTTCAGAGCACGAGGGTACTGGGCCATGCAATGCCCAATATATGCAATGCCAGTGCTTCTCGGAAATGCATTTGCAAGTTGCTGTCAAATGAATTCACATTCAGGTGCTCAAGTTTTCACTTTCACCACTGCCTGCACCCACATTAGTACACTATTCTCTCTCATTCCTTCATTTATACCCATGCAGCATTCATCTAATCCAGAAATATCTCCTTTCCTCCAGCCTGCCAGGTAAATGGAGCATGTTTTCAAATACCTTTTTTCAGACGTCATAGTTCTGGTCTTCTCTAGTCTTAGTTTTTCCACTGTCCTTTTCACCTCCCTGAGAGATTTCCATTTATTACAGCACTTTTTTATATGGTCTCTAGGAGGTCTCTCTCTTCTCTAGGTGTAGCCCTTGGAATCCATAATTCATATCGATCTTGCATTGATTCTTCCTTGCTCTGGAGTGCTTAACACTTCAGCCCTCCTCCCAGCAATGCATCAGCTGAAAAAAACCAAACCCACAAACATTTGCAGCATCCAAAAGCTCAAGAGTTGTTACTGCAGCAGCAGGAGTAAAGGTGATGTGTCTTGCAGGGACACATACTCTCCCTAAAAATAAAGCAAAAAAGGTTGGCAGAAACAAGTGTTTCACGTACATTACCTGCACTTCTCAAGCACAAATGCAAGATGTGGGGTTTTTTTAAGGAAAATAAAAACCCCAGCACCATGTAGTTTTCCCAAGCCTGTGCAAACTTAAGATTTCTCATTTTCAACTGTAGTTTTCTTGTCAGTAATTTCAGCCTTCCTTACCCAGAAACAACCAATCAGGGCAGTTATTGTTTGTACTGTTGAGGTCTAATTTGCACGAAAGTGCACAAATTAATCCATGCTTCAGATACACATTTGAGGCTTATGTACTTACTATATTCAAAACAAAAACCTAGAGAAAGGCTATCAAAAGCCTGGTGATAACATGCAGCTGAAGGAAGTTAAAATGTTACTGACTTCAAAATTCAAAACTAAACCTTACCAAGCTAATACTACAGTTTCAATGCAAGCAGCAATAGGAAAATTGTTAACACCTAAGGGCTGACCCTGCAAATCCCTAAAGTCAAAATCATTGAAAAGATTTTCAAGGGAACATTTTGAAAAAAGAAAGTCCGCACCTGGAAACTTCACAGTTCCCATTTAAAGCAAATCCCATGGAGTTTTCCACACATCTTTAAAAGCACCCAAGCGGTGCTTCACAGGAATTTGTAAATACATACTAATTAAATTATCCTGATTAGATCATTTTACCAGAAAACCTCTCAAGTAATTTCCAACATCAAAATTTGTGAGTGTTTGTACTGATACTGACTTGAAAAATGTTGATACTTTTCTTGGAAGGCTCATCTTTAGACAGGGATGGCCATGCATTTTTCATTCAACACTTTTTTGCCAGTTTGCAGACAACTTCTGTCCTACTAAGCCAGAAAGCTGCTTCTTAGCTGCTGCCATTAAAGCAGCATCAGATGGAGTTTCCAGAAGTGACAAGATCTACCCAAATGACCACCAGTGAAATCCAGCTCCCTGCCTGCCAAGTTTTCAAACCACAGACAAAAAAAGCAGCAGCGTTTCTCCCTCTTCATGCAGCCTCCAAGCTCATTTTAGCTGATTGCCCGCTTTCAAAGGAATGAAGTGATTCACCACCTGCATATTCTGCTTATGGAACAGCTTCCACAGAAAGTCACATTTACACTAGTTTCAAATCCTGCTAATCTAGTATTAAATTTTACAGAACCAGATTGCAAGTTGACATTTTTCAGCTGATGAGGCTTACTGGTAGGTATTCATCAATTTCCAAATCCTCACCATTTTCTTTGGTATACTAATAATTTTGAAGCCCCACCTAAAGAAGAATGACGCATCTCATGTACAAAGAAAACCCTGCACCTTGTGCAGATACTTACATAGGTGACTCGATGGTTTCTCCAACACACTTGAGGAAAACAACAAAACCAAAGCACCCCACTGAGTGAAATAGTGACTTAAAAGCAAAAAAAAAAAAAAAAAAAAAAAAAAAAAAATCAATGCGAAGCTCCCACTGATTTCACTGCAATGGAATTTTCAGTTATGTGCCACAGACAGAAATACCCCTTTAATTTGTTCCCCATAAACACACCAAAACTAACTACGATAGAGAAAAATTAATGAACAATACTGCATTTGTTTTGCTAATCCTTTCATGCAGATAGGAAGCTCTGCATAAAACAGCTATCAATACTTTCTCTCCATTACAGCTGATCTGCAAGAGTATTTGTTACTGTACTATGGGAAAGTCCATTTCAATCCTAAATAACTTTAACTTTCAGTTATTTTCTGTTA